>CATIWR010004749.1:0-64855 GCA_949677035.1 Omphalea diandra | reverse complement strand
TTTACAAAAAATATCTTTTGAATTTTTTTTATTTTCTGATATTTGGCACATTTAAAAAAATTAATCAGCAAAAAATATTTTTCTAGTAGATGTAAAACTAAGCCACGTAGAGCAAATTTTTTTCAATTTTAACAAACTAATTCAAATAAAAATAAATTACATAAATATATGTATTTATTATCATTAATTGTTTTTTATTATCAACATCCATCATTGATTATTGTTGATTATTGGCAGTAATCGGTAATAGGTGAGATCTGTAAAATTTTTATTTTAACAAATTTTTTCTTATATTACACAATAACTAAGATAAATAAAAAGTATTTATGATCTAAATTTTGTTATAATGTTATAAATTAAAAAAAATAGTATTTTTATAATGTATTTTCAACACTAAAAATATATCCTCATAAATTATTTTCTAAAATATTTTCCATAAAATAAATGAAGTCTTAATCTTTTAGCCATGATTTGGTGATAGAATAAATTTATCACTATTTTAGCAATGATATTTTTTTGTCACTAATTTTTTTTCTTTGTGTAATCAAAGGATTATTTAATGGAGGCATACCCAGTATTTAGTGAACCAGAACAACAGGATAATGCCTACCCATGATGACTTGACTTCAAATTTGCAGACTTTAGACGTTCCTTTCGTAATTTAATATGTCATCTCGTTCCTCTTAATGCCATTGACGACTTCTTAAAATCATTGTTTCATGCTTTAGACATGAAATAAAGATCGACATTGCTGTACAACAACCAAAGTTAAAGCCTTGTCTGTTCTTGATTCCAAACCAGTGGAATATATAATGAATAATATTCACAAAAATATTATTAAAATAGTTTTAAAAATTGGAAGATATATTAAAAATATAAATATATTTATAATAATTAAAATAAAAAATAATATTAAAAAAAATCTTAATCAAAACAAATTGATTATTTATCTGATTTTATTTTTATGGGTCTGATAGTCCGATCTGTTTTATTTTCAAAACATTTTTGTACACTAGATCAGTGGTGAATCTTTGGAAGTCGGACTCTGTACAGGGTCAGTTGCTTTCCAGCATTTTCTTTATTATTAACAAAATTTTACTAATTACTAAGTATTGGTCCCTTATAATTTTTATAAAAATTTGTATACCACCCCTTGAATTAAAGAGTATAAATTAAAAATTTTAATGTTAATAAAACAATGCTCAAATTTCTATTTCTAATGTATTAAACGATATTTTAATAATTCACATTTGATAAGTGAATGTAAAATTCATCTCATTTCATTTTTCAAATTAATTTTATCGATAAATATTTTTTAAAAAAAAAAATTCTATCAATAAAATTAATTTGTGAATGAAATCTTATATTTTCATTTTGCATAAAATGTATTCATATTTATGTTAACTTATATTAAATTAAAAAGTAAGTTAGATTTTTAAGTCTTATTAGAATGTATTTGCAAAGTTTATCAAAGATATGAAACTTAAGTAAAGCTAAATCTATATAATTAATTATATAAACTTTCTTTTTTGGTAATTTAAATTATTAAATAGGAATTTGACAAATTCATTATTTTTAAAATATAAATTGAGAGGTAAATTTTATTTAATTTTATAAAATTTATTTACACTAAATAGCTAATCTTATTTAAATATAATTATTTTCATTAAAAATTTTATTATTATTTGATATAAATATATTTTTTATTTTTCGTCTCTACAATATTAAAACTCTATAATCAATTGATATTACAATTAAAGTTATAGTTTGAAAATTCTGGAAAGAGGATGGACATCAAATACATGGATAATAGGTATTTTATTAGATTTTTCTTTTTTGATTAATTTTGTGGTCGGAAATGGCTGCCCTGCAATATTGGGCAGAAATGATTAAAGCCAAAAGAAAATGACACCGTACACAGACAGGCATATAAAGACACTGGACTGGAAGTCTAAAAAGAGGTGGAATAGCTTTTTTTTTTTTTTGAATATATACAAAATAAAATATTTTAGAATTAATTTAGTAATTTTAAAGCATATTACTTTATATTAATTTTACGCATTAAAAAATTTATTCTTTAGAAATTAACCCTAAAATTTAAAATAATAAATTCTTTTAAATATTTAAATTAATGAAATAAAAAGATATAATCAGATTTAATCTGAAGATAGAAGAGGTGTTTATTTTAGGACCATCATGGTCTCTACTTTTTTCATATACTAAAGTTCATTTGTTTCACATATTAACTAAATATTTTTCAATTGGAAAATGTTTTTTAATATTTTATAAATTATAATAAAATTTAAATTATAAAATACTTTATAATTATATTATTAGTATTCAATATGAAAATATATATTAAAGACTAAAAAATTATGTAAATTTCATTAATTGTTTGTCACTAACCTGAAATGACCAATAATAAATATTAGTTAAGAATGAAGACCGACAATAAAAAATATATTAATAAATAAAATTTTATATAATTTATTTTTTTTATTTAAATAAATTTATTAAATTTCATAAAATGACTTTATCATAAGTTATTTTTAAATAAAATGATTTTTCTTTTTTTAAAAAATAATTTAATTTTTTATTTATAAATATTTTTAATTGATTAATTTTTTAAATACTCTGAACATAAAAAAATGAATAAATAAATAAATAAAACAAATGGAGCATAAGATAATTTGGTGAGAGTCGTTAAACAATAATGTATAACAGCAATATGAAAGGAATCCCGTCTTCGACTATACAGTTACGCACGACCGTGGAACGAGGTGAGAATGACGGAGAAGCGTGTGGACTGGTGCCTTACTTACCCCAAAAATTCCTTTTCCAAATTCATGCAACTATTTCTAATGTCCCTTTGCATAATAGAATTGAAATTAAAAATTAAAAATGAGGTATAAAATTTTATTTTTGTTATTTATAATCTATTAAGAATTAAGAATTTAATTTTATAATTTCATCATTTAAATACTAGAATTGAAATTGAAATTAGAATTAGAATTTCAATTTATTTTTAATTTTATCACTTTACGGTCTAAATATTAAAATTAAAAATTTAATTTAATTTTTTCAATTCTGTCTTCCAAACTGACATCAGTGTATTTTATTTAGCTTTTTATGCTTTCATGGCAAACTAAAATGCATAAAGGGATCAGATATAAAACCTTTTCCCTTCCTAGCTATAAAATATGTACTAGATTAACGCATATAAGTAAAATACATCCTCTAAAGAAAGTAGAGGCATCGAGTGCTCTATCAACCATTATGATGGGATAACATTTGTTGACGTAATCATTCTCGTTATTATTTTATAAAAATTTTTCGTTTCTACTAATCATTCTCCACAGCAAATAATTTGCAACAAGAAAAATATTTTTAAAAAATATATATCATTTTCCAAAGCTGAAATTCTTGCCATGAGACTCGGCTGACACCATAACTTCATCCATGCAACAGACAACCTCTACCTAAATTTCCGCTTCAATGAACACTAGCATGAGCTGGCAGCTGAGGTGAGCAATTGACAGCAAACAATTAGTTGGTGAGGTGAATAATTGCCAAAAGAATTTTTTTTTTTTATATAACTGTTGATTGCTCACACCACTGGGTGCGGACTTTTGTCGAGTACATAGCCAACGTCCTTGGAAACACGAAACATGAGCGCTCTAATTTTTGTAATTCCCTAATCACATGAGAATTTTTTTTTACAGTGAAAAGATATGAAATAAAACATAAAAAAGTATGAAATGGAATGAATTTCATTACATCCTTCAACCTTCAATTTTGAAATTAAGAAAAAAAAATATTTGAAATTAAATACATATAAACTTTAACCTCTATTTACATCCTAAAAAAACTTACAAATAAAATTAACTCATTCACTTATTCACCTCCTTTACATTTTATTCTTTTAACTCTTTCTAATCTATCCTCATGCAAGCTCTTTAAAAGGACAGAGAATGGACCTGAAATTTTACCGAATGTTTATCTATTAATATAAAATAAGTCAATTAATTAAAAACTTTATTTATATAATTTTTCTTTCTTATTGACATTTCATAATTTTATTTTTAAAATATATTACATAGTCACTATTTACATGACGAATCTTAGTTTACTTAAGAACTTCTCATTCCTTTCCAAAAAAAAAAAAAAAAAGGAACTTCTCATTGAGAATACGTAAAATCCAAACATGCGGAAAATACTGATAACTACAAAGAGAATCTAATGATGACAAAGAAAATCCATGGGTCAAGCCCCCTGTTTTAAACAGTGGTAACTTACTATGTCTTACAGAGCCCCTCAACAGCACAATTCCTTCCTGTGAATAAAAAAGGCGCATGCATGATGCCAACAAGGTCCAAGCAGGAAAACCAAATCCTGCAAATATTCCACACCAAAAGGATACTATTTGATTCTAAGTGTTCCTGTTGGTTTTTTTTTTTTAAAAAAAAAAAAGGAAAATATAGAACTTTAATTTATTTCCATAACTTCCGCAATGACATGTTCTTCTCCGTCTCTTTCTTCATGACCTTTGCTACTGCCATCTCAAAATCTTCCTGCGTTACATGAACCCTCCTTTCCCTTAGAGCAAACATTCCTGCCTCTGTGCATACCGCCTGTGAAAGTAGCATAAGATACAATTATACAAATACAAATCAACAAGAGACGCAATAAAAAAACAAAAAAGCTTGAAGTTTTCTTTCAGACATCTGTCAAAATTTTTGCCTCAGAAATATATAACAAAATAGAACACTTTCCCATTTATGGCCAAGAGCACAAAATGATGTCATTGCTAGGGAGAACAGCCGTTATCAAAGAAATGATGCTGATAACTAGAGAGATGCATTTTCATACACTCCCTCACTTATCCCACTTCCCATTCTCTCTACAAAGAACCTCTTCCATCCTCTTTCATCTATCGTTAAATAGAGCATCATCACTTTAGAAATTGTTATCTTGCAACTTCCTATAATAAAAATCAACTCGACACACACAGCCTTTCTACTATGGATTATTCGTAAATGCAACACGTGTGTGTATACAGAGCATCATCTAACATGGAAATGACGAAATATCCTTCAAATGCTGATAACAGGCCAAAAGTTGAGAACATCAAAAGCAATAGGATCTAGAAGATCAAACTGAGACAGGGAGAGAAGTACCTTGAGCTCTGCACCGGATGCGCCGTTCATCTTCTCTGCGATCTTCTTCAAATCAATCCCACGCATTAAATTCATTCTCCTAGAATGAATTTTTAAGATATCCAGACGTGACTGCAAATAAATAACTAAGCATGTTATTTTTATTTGAACCAGCTGAAGAATAAGATATAACCAGTGAAAAAATGGAATATACCTCTTCATTGGGATTTGGAAATTCAATTTTCCTATCAATCCGTCCAGGCCTAAGGAGAGCTTGATCTAGAATATCAATTCGATTAGTAGCCATCAAAACCTGTTCAGAAGCACATGCCGTAGCATATATTAGCAGCATAAACAACTGCACCAAAACTAATGGTATCCAGCCTTTTGAAGGTATTGACAGTACCTTGATCTTGTTTGATGCTTCAAATCCATCCAGCTGATTGAGAAGCTCCAACATAGTCCGCTGCACCTCACTGTCACCATTTCCACTCCCAGATTCCATTCTAGCAGATCCAATACTATCAATTTCATCCATGAAAATGATGGATGGAGCATGCTCCCTACAACAATACCAAAACTTTCTATCATGGATAATGGTCATAATGGCTGTTAAATAATAATGCAAGATGGCTACAATATTGGTGGTGACAGCATTTTTTTTTTTTTTTGCAGGCTATATCTCTCATTTTCTTTTTCATTACAATTTTTCATAATCATAGGTGAAAAACTTGCTTGTGACCCCTGTGCTAACTCTGCACACGTAGGGCCGCAATGTCCATAGATGTGTTACTGATTTAAGTTGATTGTTAATTTTAGACAAAAACTATAGATGTTATTTCTCTATCTATGGTGTTTCATGCTCATTCATTAGTTGTAATTCTTAGTTTTAGTAAATTATGTCAATATTTCTTAGTTTGCATTACAATTTTTGCGGAAAAATTACATAGCAATTTGTTGTTACCATTATGTTATAGGCACGATAGCCCCCTTATCATTATACAACGGTGATTGCAACTACAACCGCAATTTAAAACCATGAAATAAACATAAGTTTGGGATTGACATTCAAATGAAAATCGATTATGAAGCTTCCAATGAAGAGAGAGAGAGGAGGGTGGGGACGGATCACGAACCTTGCCATGACAAAAAGTTCTCTGACCATTCTAGAGCCTTCACCGATATATTTCTGAACCAATTCAGAGCCAGAAACCCTAATGAAAGTGCAGTCAGTATGATGCGCTACTGCCCGAGCTAACAGTGTTTTCCCTGTACCAGGCGGCCCATACAAGAGAACACCCTGTAATAATGGGTAGAAACTTGGTATCAATGATGTGCGGCAAAAAGATTAACTAATAGACACAGTAGTTGAATAACATTATATAACCTTTGGCTGAGCAATTCCAAGACTCT
This sequence comes from Omphalea diandra, assembly GCA_949677035.1. NCBI lineage: Eukaryota > Viridiplantae > Streptophyta > Magnoliopsida > Malpighiales > Euphorbiaceae > Omphalea > Omphalea diandra. Next base: position 58,286 of record CATIWR010004749.1, on the reverse strand, counting down.
CAAACAATTCAGGATGTTTAATTGGAAGTTCAATAACCTGAAAAGATCCACAAAAAGCAAGTTAACAACAAAGCCAATCAACAAAATAATATGAAAGCCAATACGCAAACATATGGAAGTATCTGCAAACCTCTTTTATCTCCTTAATTTGTTGGTCAAGACCACCAATCATATCATACGTTGAATCTGGAACCTTTTCAACTTTCATAAGGTTGACCAATGGATCTACCTTGCTTGGCAAGATCAAATGAAGTACATAGCTATCATTACGGAGGGCAACCCTAGTTGACGGTGTGATCTTTGTGATATCAATACTTTTATCAATATCAACAACATATTTCCCTTCTGGATGAACCTGGAAAAATTAAAGCATGTAAATGGAATGCAAAGAGGCATCTCCTAGCTTTATTATTTTTGCTTTAGGTTTCATTCAACTGATTCAAAATTGCAAGAATAGGGGGAAAAAAACAAACAAAAAGCACAAAAGTCAACATTATAAACTAGAGTTTCAAAGATTCAAGAGAACTTCAAGCAACGTAATTGTTGCTTAACATTTTGGTGTCACATAACTATCGTTTATTATTCAGTAATCCACCTCATTGAGCCTGAAATGAACAGTTGACAGTGCAGGATACTAAGTAATGGATGGCTGAAAAGGCATTCATAGACAATAATATAAAATCAAAAATACCTTTAACCATATTAAAATGTTGTTCATCATTATTCTAAAAAATCAAATCTTGTTTCCTGGCTGTTAGCCATGTCCAATCGAAGTGACAGGTTAGTTGATCGGGAAGGGAAAAGGCATCCAAATTTTTTGGATCTTAGCCAAATAGTAACAGGTTTCCCAAGAACCTTTCATTATATTCATATGGCTAAGATATTAAGGCGTTGGTTTCTGGATCCACTAGCTTACAGAATAAAGAAAGACAATATCTACAACAAATAGGTCCATAAAATCATTAACAAAGAGGCAAAAGAATAATATTTCATGATAAGCAACAAAGAGCCAGACTTTCAAGTTTGATTTTCTGGTGTGAAGGAGAATTAGTGACTATAGGGTTACATAGTCATTTATTTATATTAATAGGTTTAAGATCTTAAAAAAGTATGATTACACATATGTTGCATAATATTTAAGTCAGAAGAAAACCCCTTTTATTCACAGTAACACTGAAATATTAACATCCACCTATTTATCTATTCAAAATTTTTTGTCATTCTATAAAATAACATATACATGCATGGTAAAGATATAGTAGTTGGGTTGCATTGGATATTAACACTAAATGGAAACTAAAGAAGAATTCCTATTGGTATTTTTTTTGTCCCACAAAATGCAACAACTATCCATAAGGCATGTGATTTTTTTCCCAAACACTACTTCACAATCAATTCTGAAATGAACAATAATTTGTTCCACAAAAATGCTAAACCATATACACTCACTAGAAGTCTTTGCTCAAATCAATAGCCATATCTCGGATAGGTGTAACACAATCTTTAATTTCAATTAGCAAAGAGTTCCACAAACTTCTAAGATAAGCAGCATGACAAGACTCAGTATATAATAAAAAAATATATATATATACTATATGCATAGAACACAATGGACATAAAGCAGCACAATAAGACCATTGCTCTCGAGCATGAGACACCATTAATGATGCCTGAAAACAAATCAATATGTAGCATAAGAACCCGAAGCACTTTCATCTAGCAGTGAAGAAGCTCATTACCTTCACCAACACCTTATTTTTCCCCATCACTTTCACTACCTCACCAACATATGACCCAGGCTCCTGAAGCAGCTGCAGTTCTTCTCTAAGCATCCTCACTGGCCACATCAAAAATTAAAACAAATTTCTTTGACCAATTAATCATTTCTCAACACATATTTAAGCAGTCAGCAAATTAAGACAAGAAAATGAAAGAAACAGCACTAAAAAAATTGCAAAATTGATGCATAACAATACGCATCAGCTTAATATTTAATCTAATTACAGCTAATATTGTCTAACCCACACCAAAAGCGGCACCTTTACTCATTCTTTGCTAACGTTGAAACAAGAGATAATAAAATCAGAGTGCGAAACCTTAAATACTAAAATTCAAACCCTAAAATTAAAAAAGCACAAAAATAAGACCTAGATTGAAAAACAAATATTAGGGCAATGACAAAGATCGCAAACTCGGAGGTCATACCTCTGGAATTGAGCTCATTGCGTTGGGCTTCGAGCCGATTGAGATTATGAGTCTTTTGGCGGACCTGGAGCTGGAGCTCGTGGATGCGTTGGAGATAGTATTGTCTTAGCCCTTCCCCTTGCTTCCCAGCCGACTTGGCGGAGCATGTCTCCTCTGCTATTATCAAGGCCCGTTGCTTCATCTCCATCCCTACCGTCGCCATTATTTCTCAAGATTCAGGCGGTGATGAATTGATTTCAGAGGTTTCTTTGATAACAAGTTCAGAGCTTCCTCCAGTCGTGTGAAATCGGCTTGGTTTCATCGTTCGGAAGATTTATGGAGTTAGTTCTGGGCTGGGCCGGGCCACTGGTCTGATATCAATTTGAGATGGTTGGAATTTGGATAAGTATTATTATTTATTTTTTTTAGTAGAATTATTAGGTGAGATTTTTGGCACTTTTCATCAGGGAATTATCATTTTTCGGATTGGATAACTTTCGTTTTCCTTTTACATACTTAATATTTGGAGATTATAAGAGATCTAAACCTACAATATAACTTAAATAGTTATATATTAATTTTAAATATAAGAATTACTATGAGATATATTGATTAATGATTTTACATTATGAAAGTGTTGATGTAATTATTTATCTATACCATCTTTATCTATCTATCTACACTATATATAAAAATAATTACCCATAAAAAAAATTTTTGAACATAAAAGGATATAAAATTTTTTTAAATTGACGATAATAACTTTAAATTTTAAGTTTTAATTTGATGATAATATTTTTTTATAAAATTAATTATTAGTTTAATTTTTAAAATTTGTAAGTATTTAAATTATCATAAAATGAATAAATATTATATCTTTAAATAAGTGTTATTTTATTATTAAAATATTTTAAAAAATCAAAAAAAAAAAAATATATATATATATAAGTAGTTAACTAAATTTTTTTGGATATAAAAGGGTATGAAACTTTTTTAAATTGATAATAATAATCTTAAATTATAAATTTTAATTAGATAGATAATATTTTTTTATAAAATTAATTATTTTTTTAATTTTAAAAATTTGTGATATTTGAAATCTATACTATAGTATTTATAAAAATAGTTATTAGAAAAAAATTTCTAGATATGAAAAGATATAAAACTTTTTTAAATTGACAACATTAATCTTAAGTTATAATTTTTAATTGAATGAATAGTATTTTTATAAAATTAACTATTATTTCAATCTTTAAAATTTATATATTTGATGAAGAGCGATGAATTTTTTTAATTTTTGATGTTATTTTATTTAGTTTTACTGTTAAATTTGTATAGTTTTTAAATTTATTTCTTATTCACTTATTAATAAATTTATATTATTAAAAATTTTATTTTAAAATTTTTTTAATTATTTATAACTTTTCATAATTTATTATCTTTATTTTAACAAATATAAAATTAAAAATAAATAATTTATATATTTGACAATTATTTTAATCACGCGCAATAAAAACTAGTATATATAAAAATCACTAAAATCTTATTTTCTCATATACATAATTTCCTATAAAATAGCACAAATGAGTTGGAAAACATTAACTATTAAGATGATTTTTGATAAAATTTAAAATTAAAATTTAAATATCAAATAATTTTAATATTGAAAGTTATTAATTATATAGTTATTTGGTATGAACTAAAATTATAGTATTAAATGTAATTAATTTATTTTAAATTATTAACTGATGAATTTTATCATATTAGAAAAATACTTTGCTATATTACATTAAGTTGTTTGATGAAAAAAAAACTGGCCTTTTAGTTTAGTCCATTGATAGAGTGAAACTATCTAGAACTGATATAAGATTTAAATATCACTAATCTAATATCTTTTTTAATATTAAAAAAAGAGGGATAGAGAGAGAGAGAGAGAGAGAGAGAAAATTTTAATTTATTATATATGAATTGATTTTCCATCTATAAGTTACGTGCAAGGCATGAGATCTCCAGCTCTACAAAGTCATTTTACACGTACATAGTTAAAAAATTCTGGATTTCATGTCCTAATAAGTTTTCATGTCTAGGTGAGGACATACTAATTCAATTTTCATGTCCAAATCAGTTTTGATGTCCAATCATATACGGAACTTTTCACTCTGTTAGGATTTTAGGACTAAAATGATATATATATATATATACTGATATGATAAATAATTATTAAATATTTTATGTATATATACATGAAAAACATCTACATGACTTTATGATAAATATAAAAATTAATATCAATCTTTTATGTACTTTCATTTATTATTTTAATCTAATATTTATTAATTTTTAAATTCATATACATATTTGCAAATATTTCATTAATAATTATTCTTTCTCATTTTTAAACATTTTTAAATGTGTTCACAATTTATTATTTTGTTATTAAAAACTAACTAAATAACACATTTTTATAGTTATATTATTTATTTTTATTTTTATTAAAAATATGTTATTAGTAATCACAAATCAATAATTTAATAATATCATAAAAACTTAATTAAAAATATTTATTTAAAATATAAATAGAAATACAAATCAATGCATCATGTGGGTTTATGACTAGTTCCTACCAATTGATAAATCTTTTAAATCAGAATAGTAAAAAATATTGAAAGCTTAAACTTGGTTCAATCTATGAATTGCACGTGAAAATCGAAAAGACATAAAAGTAGAACAAAATCTTATGGTACTTTGTTAAGAGGTATATGAGTTATGTTGTTGCAAATTTTTAAATATATATCGATTAAGTGTGTTAATTTAAAATTTAGAAGAAATTTAAAAAGTTTTGATTTATTATTTTAAAAGAGTTATAGCTTAATTGAATTTTTTAAAAAATAGGCAATTAAATATTATTAAATAAATTTAAAATAATAAATACATAAAATTTTAAATCTAGAATTGAGTTATCAGAGAAAATAGATTATTAATTTTATATATCTACTAGTATGTTAGTTTAACTTAATTGAGTTGATTTCATTCATCATATATGTTTTAGTTTGTTTTTTTTTAATAATATTAGTAATTTAACTTAATTGATAAAATTCGTAGCGTCATTCCAAACTCGAATCATATATAATCTAATCAAATCCTAATATTTAAATTCAATTAATTTTGTTCACTTCATAAAGAACGTAAAAATATATTTACATATACATATCCTCACATATACTTACAAAATCTTTTGCATATAGTTATAGCTTAAGATATTTGAAATTATTCAAATAAGTTGGAACAATTTGCAGAATTATAAATCAAACAAAATATTAAACGACCAATCTCTTCTTCTTTTTTTTTTTCCCTAAAAAAATATTTCGTACAACAAACGAAAAACTTTCATGGGCAGATTATTGCGTGTTGGGCAATGCTAACTAGTGATCCAAACTCATAAACAAAGCCGAAGGGCAATGTATTATTTTTATTTTATTTTTTATTTTTAGTCAGATCAATCTCAATTCTAAACCCAAATAATTTACCCGACACTAAGCCTGCGAGCAGGACAATGTATTGTTATAACCTCAGATCCATCCCCAGTCTCTTCTTGCGCCTAGCCCTTGTTTGCTTCACAGCTCTGCACACTCACTAACGATCAACCGATCAGGTTTTTTCTGCTTCTTTAAACTGCGCCTAACAAAACCATCTCCTTCGAAACAGAGCCTAGGGTTGGGTGGTATGGGTTCAAAGCACCGCTTTTCCTCACCTGTGTCAAATACCGCCATTTTCCGTCTAATCTCCATAGAAATAATCAATTTATTGATTTGATTTTATTTTATTTTATTTTTCAGATCATTAAAAAGCTTAGATTCAGGTTTACTGTGGTTGGTTTTTGAAAAATTAAAGAAAATTAAAATGGATAAGAAAAGGGTGGCGGTTCCACTTGTGTGCCACGGTCATTCTCGCCCTGTTGTCGATCTGTTTTACAGTCCAATCACTCCTGATGGCTTCTTCCTCATCAGTGCTAGCAAAGGTAATGCTTCTATTTTCTCTTTCTTTCCTTGATTGATTTGTTATGCGTTTATGCAATCGATGATTTTGGATTGTTAATAACGTTACTTTTCGTATATATTATTTGTTTGTCGTGAATTTCGGCAATCGTGAAAATCATGGGATTGTGATGATAACGGCTCGATCATTTTTATATTCGGAGGTTTTTTTTTTTCTCTCCCTCCTTGGGATTGGCTAATGTGCTTTGTTCAGATTCTAGTCCTATGCTGAGAAATGGAGAGACTGGAGATTGGATTGGAACCTTTGAAGGACATAAGGGTGCAGTGTGGAGTTGCTGTTTGGATACTAATGCTTTGCGTGCTGCTTCTGGTTCTGCTGACTTTACTGCGTACGTATTTTAATAATTTTTCTTCTACTTGCTGGTAAATGTTTTGTTATGTAATGGTAAATAAATACATGACTATGTAACCTAAAGAGGATCATCACAGTTGTGTTTACCAATGCATGAGATTTCTTAGTTGTTTTCATGAAATTAAACTATTATAGGCTTTTCTGAGTTTAGCACTAGAGTCTGGATCAGTTGATTTCTTATTTAGCTCTCTTGTTGGATGTTGTGCTTCTCTTATTTTAAAATTTTGTTTCTATATACGTTTCACACTGCTTTTTCTGAATTTAATTGTCTGGCTATGGATTTTACTGGGGAACTGATGAATTTTGCGAGTGAATTTGTGTAATTAGTCATGCTTTTGAAGGTCAAAGTTTTCACTGGCAAAATATGGATGTCTTCACTTGTTTGTTTCCCTTGCATTTATATTGATGATAAATCTGCATATGATTTCCAGTGCCACTTCTATCTGTTTTACACTATTGAGATTTATACGACAAAATTCTTGTTAATGTCACAAGTTAAATACATAACAAAAAAACTGCATACCATAATCTGCTCTGTTTATTGTTTAGCCAAATTAAAAGAGCTGATTTATTGATAATGGTATAATATCTGCTTATGCAGACAGATGCTTCTAGAAACACATCCATTCCCATTCTGATTGCTGGGTGAATGAACTTCTTCATGATTCTGGTAGGGTAGATGAACTTTTCTGTATTGTCCTGCACAACTTGTTTCATCGGAGTCATTCTCAAGTTGCTAGAGGGTAGGGATGTTAGACTTTTAAATTTTGCTTGCTTACTTGCATCACATTCAAGATGACATAAAAATAAGTTGTTAATAATGTGATTTATTTGATGTGTATATAATGGATGATTCTGCACGCCCTCTATTAGCCATTCCTATACTGTATAGGAGATCGATTTGTTTTCTTTTGATGTAATCAATGTTTTTTATGACATGAAATGCATAGTTTCACAGCGCATGAATAAGTTTACTAGTTCCTTTGCATGGTCTGCGGTGAATAGATTTCCTTGTCAGTTGAGAATTTAATGTGTTCAACCATGTAACATGCAGGAAAGTATGGGATGCATTAACAGGGGATGAGCTGCATTCATTTGAACACAAGCACATTGTTCGAGCTTGTGCATTTTCAGAGGTAAATTGACATTTATGTAACCATTTCAATTTTCAGTCGACAAAAAATGTACCATAATGTAAGCTAACATGCATAGGCATTAACATACATACAAATTGAATGAGGTCGTTGACATTGACCAACTCTGAAAACTTTTGAGTCTGTAATTCTTGGAGGCTTGTTGTGCTTTATGCTTGATCTCATGTCACACAAAAATTGTCAATGGACCAAGTCTATTATACTTTGATCAAAGTATTTTCCTGGGGTTAATCTTCCTTATCTCTGAAATATATATATATTTTCATAGTTTATTAGGCTGGGGTCTATGGTTGGAGGGTGATCTTCTGTAGTATTTTTAATGGCTGTATGAGATGGTATCAGCAATTCAGATTGCTTGTTTGGGTTTTTTTTTTTTTAAAAAAAAAAAAAAATTAAATAAATGATATTTTGTTTTGTATAAAACTTGCATATTTATGTTTCTGTGATTCTTGTGGAATCATGTTTTATGGAAATGAGTGAGTTGCTTTACTTGTCATTATTATGTTTCTATGTCAATATCCCCATTTTTTCCCAATCTGGTCTCAGGATACCCACCTGCTGCTCACTGGGGGTGTAGAGAAAGTCCTTCGCATTTTTGATTTAAATCGTCCAGATGCACCTCCAAGAGAGGTTGACAAGTCTCCTGGCTCAGTAAGAACTGTTGCATGGCTTCACAGTGATCAGACCATACTAAGTTCTTGCACTGATATGGGGGGAGTGAGGTTAGTTTCTACTAGTTATGTTTAAAGGTAGCTATTGTTTTACTAGAGCATACTTGCCTACACAAGATATAAAGATACATAGTATTAAAGAGCATGTGATTATCTTTTTTCTTTTTTTCTTCCCATTTGGATAGAATATTCTAGGTGCAAATAAGCTCAACGTTTTATTAGCATTGCACTTTGGTGAGAGATCACAAAAATGGGTTTAAGAGTACTGCTTTTTAAATTTTGGCTAACAGTCCATCAGGAAACCACATGTAGATAGAAGTATTTGTCCATTTAGTGCAGATGCTGGAAATTTTTGGCTTCTAGGACCCCCAACTATGAGCATTTCATTTCTATGACTATATATTTGTGAACTTGTTCTTGGATCCATCCATTTGTAAAACTGAGCCAAATGTATAATTTGATCCTTGTACTTTACCAAATTAATTTGTTGGCCTCCTGACCTTTGCTTTTAACCAAATAAGCTCCTTATCTATTTCAGCCTATTGTAGATTTCAATTGTTATTTATTTATCTGATTAACACAAATAATTGATATCAACAATTGCACATACAACGATGCATTTTAAGTTGATTGAGGACATTGGTTATAGTAAACGACACTTACAGTTCTTTAATTGTAAGGAAAAAAAATCCTTTTAAGTCTCCTCTCTCTTGCTCCTGTCCCTCAATCGCCTTCTTTTCCCCTTCTGCATGGTCACCCCTCGCTCATTTTCATGAAAGAAAAAGTGCAATGATTAAGCTCCCCCTCTTTCTTAATGTACGTGAAATTTGAGAAGCATTAACCTCAAGAGTTCGAAGATTTGAAATATTATTTTTGCAAGTCTAATAGATGATATCAAGCTCTTGTAAGGGTAACCATGGAACTTTCAAATCTGTATATCTATTTTCCTTTTCTGATTCCAACGGGTTTAATTTTTGTCTTATTTGTGATGATTTTAGAGTATGATGCTGAGTTATTCTTAAATTGCACAATACAACATGGGTTGTTCATGATTGGTGATTGATATGGGATATTGGGTTGTTCTTTCAAAATCATGATTTGAGGCTTCTTTCCCCTCTTATTTTCTCCACTTCAGATTTTGCAAGTTGATAAATCGATTTTCTTAAATTTAAATAGGCTATTCATGTTTAAGTTTTTTGCCTCCATTAAGAAGTGTTTGTTGGTGCTGAGTTTCTGGTCTATAAAGTTTGTGAGCATGGAGGTCTCTGCCATGACTATTGCTTCTTGGAGTTTACCCAACCTGTAAAATTGGCAGAAAATTGTATTCATAGATTATGTTGTTCCACATCAGATCACATGTTTTTAAAAGTTGTTCATTTGTCCTATGAGTGCTCAATAGGTCAAAAATGGAAATCAAGGTATTTAATTGGTTAAAATTAAAGGTTAGGCAGTCAACAAACTAACCAAGTATAGAGGTCAAATTATGCATTTGGCCTGCAAATTTTAGTTCAAGGACAGAATTGCCATTATCAGATTCCTCTAATTTTGGTTTGAAATAACTGATGACTGTGCAGACTTTGGGATGTCAGAAGTGGCAAGATAGTGCAAACACTGGAGACCAAATCATCTGTGACTAGTGCTGAAGTAAGTCAAGATAGTCGATATATAACAACTTGTGATGGTTCAACAGTGAAGTTTTGGGATGCAAACCAGTAAGTTCTAGGTCAACTTGGTCTTTTCTCATGCTTAAAGTTTTCTGAGTACTTGTTTCATTACATTTTTTTTTCCAGTTTTGGGTTGGTGAAGAGCTATAACATGCCTTGCACAGTAGAATCAGCTTCATTGGAACCGAAGTACGGAAATAAATTCATTGCTGGAGGAGAAGATATGTGGATTCATGTATTTGAGTTTCATACTGGCAATGAGATAGGTGAGCACTCCAACATAATTTATCAAATAGAGTAAGCAGGAAAAGGCTGCCTGGATATAATTATCTTGAGCTGTGTTTTGGACAACTCTTCAATAGATAGGGGTACTATAATTGATCTATTAATTTGATTCGACCATGTAAATTTGGCAAACCCCTTGTCTCTATGTTGCCTTCAGGATAGGTAAAATGTCCTCTTTAGTCATGAAGATATTCATTGATCTTATTTTGGGTTTGAAATAACATATGTTAAGCGAGTTTTTGAAATGTTTTTGCAGCATGCAACAAGGGTCATCATGGTCCTGTACACTGTGTGCGTTTCTCACCAGGAGGAGAGTCATATGCCTCAGGATCTGAGGATGGAACCATCAGAATATGGCAGACTGGACCTTTGACTCTTGAAGAAAATGAGGGGTTAATAGCAAATGGATCAATAGGAAAAATGAAGGTAACAGCAGAAGAAGTTTCACGTAAGATTGAGGGCTTCCACATTTCAGAAGATGGGAAGGCCAAAGACAAGGATGAAGCAGCGACTGAGTGATACAGCAAAAAATATTTCCGATTTTATTTTTGTTGGGTGGAGCGGTTGGTATGGCATGAGGCTGAGGTATAGTTTGTGCTTTGCTATATGGCCTGTAAGACCCACCTAATTTTGTACAAGCTCTAGCTAGTAATGCATTAAATAGATAAACTGAATAATATGTTTTGCATTCCAACTACCCTTAAAATGCTTCACACAAGCCTCTGTGTCTCTGCTATCTGCATTGTGGTTGAAACTGAAAATCTGTATACGAGTTCTTGACTAAGGTTTATTTTTCATTTGTAAGTCCAGAAGAACTAGTCCAGGAAAGTTATCAAACAAATATTGGGATGCTCTAATGACCTCTACCTTTTGTTTTTTTTTTTGGCGCTTGGTTGGACCCGCATGGAAGGCGGCGTTTCACATTGCTTTCATTGTTTAAGCTTAAGGGAGGTACTTTAAAACATTGAAATCATTAACTAAGTTTGTCACTTTTGCAGCAGCATAATTTTATCTCAACCCTGACTGTTGATGCTGAAAAGTTTTAGGCTTTGGTAGCAACAAGAGTAAAAAATGAGTCATCCTGTGATTAAAAAAATTAATTAATAATGCCAGTTCAGTCGATCTTTTAAATAGTATTTTATGTTTTGTTTCTTGTATGATTAATTGCGAATAATATACATGTTATCATGGTCTAAATAAAAAATAAATTACACTATTTTTTCTTAGTATTTTTCTTTTTTTTGGTTCATATTACCATTTTGGATTGTTTCAAGCAAATCTAATATCTGCCTGTTTGGAGAATTTTTGAAGTGTTGTGGGAATAATTAGATATAAGATTTTATTTTTCTTTTCTGCTAAACATTGTTGGATCATCCTACAGGGTTCAGTCAAGTAGTATGAATAAGGTTTATATAGGTTGAAGTATCAAATGCAAATCCTAAACTTATTCTCTAGTGGTAATGAATAATAAAATGAATTGTTTTATTAAATTTACTTTTGAATTTGTATTTTTTTATCAAATTTACTTATGAACAGTATTTGTATACACTATTATACTCATATTTAACTCATTTCTTTTTATATCTACTGTAGTAGAATGAACAAATAGAATTATACGGTCAATAAATGTATTTAAAAGAATCAAACTTATATATATTTCAATAAAAATACAGTTTTTTCTAAAATTTAAAAATTTTTAAGTCTTCAAATCTTTAAAAATACAATTTCATTTTAATACGATAATGTCTTTATAGGGTAATAGTTTTGTTAATTCATTCAATTATAGTAAATATAAGGATAAATGAATTAAATAATAATATAATTGTATGAAAACATACTATTTAGATATAAATTTGATGAATTATATTAGTTCAGAGGTCAATTTAACGAATAAATTCATTTTATATTTTATTATTACTAAGACAAAAGTTTAATCACGTATATGATACTTTGGTCCTTTTATACAGGGTGTGTCGCCAACTCCAATGAGTCAAACTGTGCTTAACCAAAACTTTGCGTTAGGGCAATCTGTACATTTGTTTGAATCAATCTTTATATTTTTATTTTAACTATGATTGTATTTGATTTTTTAAATATATAATATAATATTATTTATTTATTTTTAATAATATTTTTATTCATTCTTTCTATACATATATCATATTTGATTAATTTTTTTATATTAATATCCTCGAAAAAAAATTATAAATATTTATCAAAAATCATGTACATGCATACACTCTTAGCTATATCTGTTTTTTTTAAAAGGGCAATCATAGTCGGTAAATTAGGAGGAACGGCGAGGGTTATTTAGTCAAAGGAAGTCGGTCATCTCTTCCATGTATTCATTTTCCTCTCAATCACAATTCGTCAACCACAATTATTTAGTCAAAGGAAGTCGTTCATCTCTTCCAACTATTCATTTTCCTCTCTATCACCGTTCGACAATCACAATTCTCTCTCTGTTTCTCTTAATTCCTTCCTTTCCGTCCAGTTCCAGATACGCTCAGACTCCAACGCCTGCGTCTTCGATTTCTCATCTTATCTGTTCCTAAGTTTTGGCGGGAAAACTATGTCAGGAAAAGGCGCCAAGGGTTTGATTACGGGAAAGACCTCAGCTGCTAACAGGGATAAGGACAAGGACAAGAAGAAACCCATCTCTCGCTCTTCTCGCGCCGGCCTTCAGGTTTTCTCTTCTTTTCTTATTTTGGTCCCTGAATTTTTTTTTCCCGCAATTAATTTGAGGTTTTGGCCTTAGGTTCTGGAAATGGTGGGGTTTAGGGTTTTGGTTTGCCGCTATTTCCTTGGGGAACCAGATCTGCTTCTGGTCAGATAGCTCCCCTTTTATTAGGTTTTGATTAGAGGATGATGCGTTGTCTATCCGTTTTTATTGATATTTCACACGTAATTGGTTTAGTAGTGTTGGAACTTGCAATTTCAGTTTAATTTTGCCGTAAGTTTACAGTTCCCAGTGGGTCGAATCCACCGCTTGCTGAAGTCAAGAACTACGGCTCATGGGAGGGTAGGAGCGACAGCAGCTGTATATTCTGCTGCTATTTTAGAGTATTTGACTGCAGAGGTGTTGGAGTTGGCTGGAAATGCTAGCAAGGATCTCAAGGTTAAGCGTATCACCCCTAGACATTTGCAGCTTGCCATTCGTGGTGATGAAGAGCTCGATACTCTTATCAAGGGTACCATCGCTGGTGGTGGAGTCATCCCTCACATTCACAAGTCTCTTATCAACAAATCCTCCAAAGAGTAGGATGCGTCCGTTCTGCCTAGGCCTACAAATGCTTGTTGAAGATTTTGTTCAAAATCTGCTGTGAGATCAGGGTCATGCATTTTGGTGTTTTAATTGTTAGCATACGTACTTGTTTTTTTTTTTTTTTTCCCTCATTTTAGATGCTAGATTTGGTATGTGTTGGATAAATCTTTGTTCAAACTTTCCAGCAAGGGTGGTAATATGAATAGTCGAGTTAGCGCATTAATGTTAACTTGGGTGGTTTTGTGTTCTGCATCTTTCTACAGGTAGCTGCCTAAATTATTGGCTCTTGTGCATAAAATTTTTTGTTAGAGAATTTAGATTTAGAAAGAACTTAATAGACTTGAATATCACCGTCTGTCATTTCAATCCTAAAACGTTTATTGTTTCAAGCAATGATTAATGCGGGACAAACTACAGGATTAAGAATCGATCAACATTCGACAGTTCCACCATTGAAAAAATAACCTAGCTACAACATTAAGGGACACACGCCTAGTTAATGGTTAACATCCATATCCGGTGTATTTTGTGTGAGTTCTATAAGGTGAAAAAAGAAATATGCATGGGCTCTTCAAATTGGACATGGAAAAACAAAAATGTTTAGGACGCTTTTTCTGTTTTTCATTCAAATCCCACATAGTTTCCCCCATGATCAGCTGGCCTCATTCATAGCATAACCATATGCTTCATGGGCATCCACTATCATGCCTGGTGTAATTTGAAAAACAAAAAATAGATGCAATGAAAGCAACAACTTTGGTGCTAACAGAAGTGAAATGCAGATCAATTCAGGTAAAACTCCAATACCAGTACTCCAAATGAACTGGTCATATTTCTACGAGACTTAAAAAATGCCTGTCATACACCAATTACCAACCATGAACTCAACAATCTTACACCATTACCGACCATTTTTTGGGGCTTAGATAACTGATACCTTTGGGACATCAACTGGGAACTGGTGAATCTCATCCATCCAGGGATTCTTTTCTTTCGCAGGGTTTATGATCCGTAAAGCCTTCCACACTGCACTGTTACACTTGAACCCTGAGCCAAATGCTATTTGCCATGTTCTATCTCCCTTCTTTATCCTTCCTTTGGCTTCTGAATAGGCCAATTCATACCAAAGGGAACTGCTTGAGGTATTGCCAAACCGGTAAAGTGTCATCCTTGATGGCTCCATATGCCAATCAGACAACTGCAAGTTCTTCTCCAGTTCATCCAAAACAGCTCTTCCCCCAGCATGAATGCAAAAATGTTCAAATGCTAGTTTAAAATCAGGAATATAGGGCTTGATCTTCATCTTGAAAAGTTTCTTACCAACTAATGTGACGAAGAATAGCAATTGTTCTGACATTGGCAGAACAAGAGGCCCCAGAGTAGTGATGTTAGTTTTCAGAGCATCACCTGCAACTGCCATGAGATCCTTCGACAAAGTAATGCCAACCTTCCCATTGGAGTCCTCTTCTTGAGTAACACAAGCGAAGCACTTATCATCTGCACCTTTGTGAGTGCGGACAGTATGTACTAATTGGTACTTTGACCTTCTTCTGTCAGACAGTTTGTTCGACAGCAGTATTGCAGCACCTCCCATTCTGAACAAACAGTTTGAAACCAGCTTTGATCGATCATTTCCAAAGTACCAATTCAATGTGATGTTCTCCATGCTGATGACCAATGCATACGAGTTTGGATGGACCTGAAGGAGATCCTTAGCAAGAGCTATTGAGATCAGACCTGCACTACATCCCATCCCACCTAGATTGTAACTAATGATATTCCCCCGCAACTTGTAATGGTTGATAACCATGGCAGAAAGAGATGGGGTAGGATTGAACAAACTACAATTCACAATCAAGATTCCAATATCTTTGGGTTTAATGGATGTCTTAGCCAAAAGCTCATCAACACAACCAAACATCACAGCCTCAGCTTCTTTTCGAGCTTCTTGCATTGATGGGTTAGGAGGAATATTGAGTACAGCCTCTGGAAGATAAGTTGAATCCCCTAGACCAGATCTCTCAAGGATCCGCTGCTGAAAGTTAAGATTCTCCTCTGTAAAAGTTCCAGTCATCCGAGACTGATCCATAAAAATCCTTTTTGTACATTTACGAGATTCATCAGCCTTGTAGCAGGAAAAGTTGACAAGGTATACAGGCCGAGGACGAGTCATAAAATAGAGTGTACATAGGAAAACAATGAGAGTTGAGCAGAGGATAACTGAAATAAGATTATATTGTAGATGATCCCAAAGGGTATAAAGATCTTGGAGAGAAAATGTTGAAAGCTGAGCAGCAATTATGACTACAAGAGGGGAAAGGAATAGGTACATTCCATGGGTGATAAGGTAATGGTAACCCAGCTTCACATATTTCAACTTAACAGATTTTTTGAAATCAGGAAGGTTTCTTGATGATGCTGGTGAGATCAAGGGTGTAGTTGGTTTTGGGTCCGCCATCTCTCCCTGTTAAAGAAGATAAATCAATTCGGAGAGAACAGAGAACATATTTAATAGAAGATCAAACAAGACAGTCAACTTCAAATACATGAGGAATTAACAGTGCACCAATAAATATCAAAATACAAAAAGATCCTACTATTCGAAAGGTGGAAATATGACATATTCAATTCCAAAATGACTTCTACCACAAGTTGGATCTCAAAATTTCTTTTTTTTTTTTTAAAAAAAAAACTTTTAACCCTCTCTTTTCCACATTTTCAGAGAAGAAAGATTGAAGCTTTGAGAACCCTTTGTAACTTACGAAATAAACAGTGCTTTGAACAGTGAAAAATGAAATAATCAAAACCGAAGTCGCAAAATCTCAAAAAAAAAAAAAAAAAAAACAACAACACAATTTCGTCGACATTTAAAAAAATCCATTGCTATAAAAATCCCTCCCCTATATTGTATCAAGCCCAATATTTATTCTTCACTCAGATCAAATTCAGCTGAAACACAGCAATCTCAGATCAGAATTTCACATCAAAATCAAAACTTGCGTGCATTTAAAAAGACCATAACAGCTGAAAAGGGATTACTAATAAAAAACCAGATCAACATTCCCAACCAGTCAAACCAAATCAAGAAAAACAAACCCAGATCCAAAAAAAATCAGAGAATCAATAACAAATTACAACGTAGTCAACATTATAAATAGATCCCAAAACAAAATACAGGAAAAAAGAAAACAAAAAACTAACCTTGAAGGGTAAATCCTTGGACAGATGGTCCTAAATCTCCCAATACAGCCTAAGGAAAGACGTGAGGGGCAAACAAAAGGAAAAGATAAAAAGGAACTTAGAAATGGATGAAGCAATAATGCTATATTTAAAAGTTCGAATCTTTGTATCGGGTGGTCGAAAAAAATTAGATAAGCTGAAAGGAGAGGGAGAGAAAAACGACGTGAATGAAGAAAAAAAAAAAATATATATATATATATATATATATATATATATTCCCTTTTCAGTGATATATATAGGACAGGGAGAGAGGCAAAGAGCAGCTATGAAGGTGGCGAATTGGACGCGGTTTTTAATTTCAAATGGGAAGAGAAAGACAGAGTGGCGGCGCCAACTAGGTTTGAAATGTTTGACTCATCTTCCAATTATTTTCTCTTCTTCTTCCTGGTGTGTGATTGTGGAGTGGGTGACTATTCAATTCCTCTTCATCTTCTGCCACAAGAATTCTCCTCCGCCCGTTGATAATAAGGCATTCATGTAAAATTGACTTTCCGTTTATTTTGGAACAATGCTTTTTTAGTGAAGACTAGAGTTGGTATAGTTTATTATATTAATCCCATGATTAATATACTTGCAAAATATTTAAATATTCTTTCAAAAATAATAATTTTATTAATATATATAATTATTTATTTTTAAATAATTTTTAGTTTAAATAAAATAAATAATAAATTACATATAATTTAAAATTTTACATAAACATATTATAATATAATAAATATATATAATTTCCCCAATTTTTTCATGCATGTATCGCCACTAATATCTAGAGTCATGCAAATCATTGCAGGATTACAATGAAATTTTAGTGTTTTATGTCTCTCACCTTATGATTTTTTTTTTTTTTTTGCTAGGTTGAAATTATTTATAGGCAGTATGGATGCTCAGGGTTTGAAATTCTAATTTCTTTTTATTATGAAAAAAGAAATGCATGACTAGAATATTAGTTTAATCACAAATTCATTGATTTATTATTATATTTAATAAATCATTAAATATAAATATGGACTACTAGTGTAATTTATCAGATGCTTGCTCAATAACATAGTAAAATTTAAATTATTAAAAACTTAAAAGTAAATATGTTTTTTACTTTTATTTCAACTTTTATTTTGTATCAATTATATATATAGAGAGAGAGAAAGAGAGAGACACACACAGTTACTCTCTTTTTGACCTACTTGATCTTTCTAATTTTTTAATTCATACAATCAGATTTAAAATTGAATTTTTTTTTATCACAATTAGAATAATAATTTCATTTTTAAGCTATTTATATCTAATTTTATTAAAAAAATATTTTAAATAAAAAAAATATAATTTCAGAAATAATAAAAATTAAATTTATATTTTAAAAAACTTTAAAAAATATAAAATCAACAAAATTTTTCATATTTCTTCGTGAACTCAAACAATATAATATTTCTTATAATTTACTAAAAATAAAAATGTAATATATATATATATATTTTTTTTTTTTTGGTCAAGCAAACCGAAGAATTATATTGATCAAACTTTACCAATACAACGCAACACAAACAAGGTTTTTAACTTCTCAAACCTTGCCAAATTAAAATATAATTTTTTTATTTATGAAATATTTAATATCTAATTATTTTCAATAACTAATTCAAATAACACAAATTAACTATATAATATTAATTCCTTCTCCTTTATAGACAAAGTGGGATCAACATACCTATGCCAACATTTTGGCACTTTAGACATATTCAAAGTTGCACATTAATTTATGTCAACTTTAAAGCAAAATGGTATAATTAGCTAATATCATTATCCCATTTACTATCCATTTGCTACTTGTTTTATTCACAACTCAGTTTCCAACTATTTTTATATAGCCGTTCACGCTTCACTTTTCACAACTCATAAAATCAAAATTAGCTCTACTGTATTTGAAGCTCAAACTAATTTCGATTACCAAGTGATTATGTGAATTAATAAAGTGTTAATTACTCTCACGATTGAGGTCATGCTAAGTAGAAGAATTATCCAACATTGCTCAAACAATATGATATGATGGTCCAGATCACATGGACCCATAAATTACGCATGTCACATGCATGTCTCTTTTTCTTATTCCGCTTGTCTTCCTCATGTCCTCGTCATACTTTACAAGATTCTTCATCTCTTTTTTTTTTTTTTTTTTTTCCCTCTCTCCTTTTTTCTACAATACAAAAATTAAGTGCACAAATATAGAAAAGAAAATCTTATTATTTTAATATATTTTAAGACAAATTATCATTTAATTCCTCAAAAATTACATAATTAATTAATTTGTCTCTCGACATTCTACTCTCTTTAACTTATTGGTCATCTATTGCATTTTTAGTTTAAATAATCAGAAAAATATTATTTTTACTCTTCATCCAACCTTAAATTTTTCTATAATACTAACAATTATAGATTTTCATCTTTTTATCATCAGCCAAACTCAAAATTTAATAGTTTACTTTATTTAAATAAATTGAAATAATAAAATGAACAATTAATTGAAATCATAAATAAATTTTTAAATTTTATAGTAAACCAATTTAATTCTCGATTCTAATATGTATATAGCTTCGGGATGTCAATGAAGCTACTGACTTTTGGCATGCAAATCAAAATCGTTTAAATTCCATTGCCGGACGAAAAGAAATCAAGCTCAAATTTTACACCAAACAGTGACTGATTCGGTAATAAATGAATTGGTCTATTCTGGATGAGAAGGCCATGGGATGACATAAGAGGAAGGTGGGATGCTTTGTGCTGTTTGAGAAAGATTTTTAAGAATTTCATTTAATACAATATTTTGACTATATTTTTATTTAATTGATTAATAGAAAAGTAATTTTTTTATAAAATAATATCATTCATTAAATACGATATTTATAATCTAAAATATTAATATTAAAAAATTATATAATTAAATCAAATATAGTAATTAAAATAATTTAATTTAATATTTGTTTTTGTACGCTCTAAAATTATTTTAATATCATAATATCGTTTTGAATGAAACTTATCAATAGAGTTATCATTTGAACAATTATATAATTATACCACAAAATAGATTAATAGTATTCTAAAATCAATAGATATTATTTTTTCAATAAATATAAAGTAAAAACCCACAAACAAAGATAAAACACCCATAAAGAGAAAAATAAATTAAGTAACAAAATCGAATTCTAAAAATAAATTAATAAGATTTTAAAAATAGATCGATGAACTCATTAATTATATTAAATTTGAAGGTTGCAATAATAATTTTTTCTATATTTTAAATTTGTATTATCAATCCCATTCAGGAATTCAAGTTATTACAGATTGATGAGCTAACTCACTCAAACTATTTAAATTTAAATCAAATCTAAATATTTTTATGGCTAAACAATCTTTAGTGTTTATGTTAACTTTAACCCCACTTTTCTTCTTCTTTTTATGTTAACTATAGCCTCAACTTGTTTAGAAGCATAATAAAGAGTTTTCTAATATTTTAAAAATTCATAAAATTAAAGTTTAAACTTTTAATTTCTTGTAATAAGAGACAAACACTAAATTATTAACTGTAAAATAAAATAAACTCAAATATCAAAAAAAAAAAAAAAAGGCAAGTAGCAATCAATCCAAATCCGATGCAGGTCGAAGTGGTTATAAATGTCGGGCCTAATAATATTTTCCCGAACAAGAAAAGGAGTTGAAGGCTAAGTAAGAGAGTCATCATCAGAAGTCAGACTTTACCAGTTCAATTGTGGTTGCTGATTAGTATAATTTCGAAGATGGAAGCTTAATTTGGATCATATGTTTAATTAATTAGTCATCAACTTGTTGTAAAATAATTGTAACAAACAAAGCGTCTCCAACTCTGACCAACTTTTCAAAGATGGAGTCAGCCTCCACTCTGACAAAACACCACCTACCTTTTGTTGCAAATATTACTTCTTTTTTTTTTTTTACAAGTAATGTGTCAATTAAAGAATACAATTTTTTTTGTCTACAAGTGATGTGTCGATTAAAAAATATAATTTTTTTATTTAAAGCTATACATAGAATGAACACTAAATTAATTAATTGATAGATATTTTAATTCAAACAAATCAATCATTTTAATGCAAACAATTTAAAATTTAAAACAATAAAAAAATCGTTGAAAAATTAAAAAACATCAGGTAGGCTGACAATAGATAGCACTCGCATCACATATGGCTCATCTGTATTTTTCTTGAAACATACTTTAAACTTTAGGTAAAGAATCTCATAATTTTATGATCCACAAAAGATAGCTGGTACATGTACTTCACTATGCAAATTCATTCGCATAATTCTGCAGCAATGTCCGGACCAGCATTAGCACTCATTTGGCTTGTAACCTGTTTATACTCGGTATAAATTGATGAAAGTTTTTATCTTTACAACTACATATTGAAAATGTTCATGGTATTATTTTTTCAGGAAAGGGAAAAAAAAAAAAAAAAAAGGTAGGTATTCGAAAGCTCTTTCCAAATGTAACAATGGAATTCACTGTCTAAAATTTGTAATCTTCTTGAAGGGAAGGATGACTATGATTGCAACTCTACTCCAGTGAGAATTCCTCAAGCCATATCAGCACCTCATTCCTCTTCAATTCCAGCCAACCACAAATCAAAGAAAATGCGCATCAATAGTTACCATGACAATTATATAAGAAATGTTTTCAGAAACATAAACCTTGCTTGAAACAAATCATGCAAGAAAAAGAAAAAGAAAAGAATTCTATTAGTGATTGAAATTATTTGAAATAAATTTTAAGTTGACAAAATTCAGTTGAATTTTATTGTTTAGAATAAATTTATAATGAATTGGAATTATTGTATTCCTTTAAATACTTTTATTTATTTAAAATAAATATATTGCTAAATTAAGTTATAAGGTTAGTAGAGTGAGTTTATGTAAATTTTTAATTAGCATGAATTTTTTTAAAATCTTATGGCTTTTAATTTGATTTTTTTATCGAATCATTTCTTTTTTAAATGATATAATTAAATTCTTTTAAATATAGACTTTCTAAAAAAGAGAATTACTAAAATAAAATTATTTTTTATTGAATTTTTTCAAAATCTAAGCTTTCAAATAAAATATTTCTGCTGTACCCAAAACGAAAAATGTTTTCAGCAATACAACATTTGTTGTAAGACAATATGTTTCAAGGAAAGAACTGCCCTGATATCATGTAACTACTTTTTCTATTCATCCAGAAGAACCAAAATTCAGATCGTCTAAATGGTTGAACCCACATTTCAGGGATTAGTAGAAACCAAGAGGAGCAGGAGAAACAATGGAAATAAATTTGAGAATAGATAAGAACCATCTTGTACCATCATAAAGCTCCATGTTCGTCCTGGATCATTATAGCGAGCAAGCAGACAACCCATCTTAGGTTTAAGACCATCTTCAACAAGACGCGAGCGCAACGCTTTTTCTTTCTCACGAACAATATCTTCAGTTGGTTTTCCACTGAACTTTACTACTGCAGCAGTGCCTCCTTCCACTTTCCTCAAGCTA
The DNA here is from genome assembly GCA_949677035.1 of Omphalea diandra. Classification (NCBI taxonomy): domain Eukaryota; kingdom Viridiplantae; phylum Streptophyta; class Magnoliopsida; order Malpighiales; family Euphorbiaceae; genus Omphalea; species Omphalea diandra. The sequence goes on along the minus strand of CATIWR010004749.1, from coordinate 35,872 downwards.
ATTTTCTCTTGATTAGGGTCTGGTAAACTGGTCAAAGATAACAAAATTGTTCAATAACCACTCATATTATGGCTCGATAATATCAAATTTTATTCTCAAAAATATTTCCTTCTTAGAGGAAATTGACAAAATTCACCTGCTCAAGTCTTTCTCCGACGGAAGAACTATTTGAATGGAAACTTTTGACAGTTCAGCATCATTTGCCTGAGTGAAGACAGGAGTCGTCATTGGTATTTTTTCCATTGTAGAATTCTTTCCGAAGATATACCTACAAAGATAGCATCAATTATCGACATATACTAAGTGAAGGGAAAAAATATTATCAAATTTGATTTCCACATATGGTTACCCGGCAACATCATTGAATCCAGTTGATCCAGACAATTTATCTCCTGTTGTTTCTACCACGATAAATGAAGTATACTTTCTCACCTGTAAAAACATAGAGATATACAATCAGAGTTATTTCACTCTTTCAAATGCTAACAATTTAACATTCAACATAAAAAGGAATAACTGTTGGTTTCATTTACTAACAACTCCAAACAAATACTTGAACAAATGTATTAAGAGAACGCAAATTACTTAAACATAAAAATTGACACAATTAAGGAGTAAGTTGCAACTATTAATTAACATTTTAATTTACTGGTTAAACATTTGGTTCGTTAGTTTAGTCTCTCCAAGCAGCCTCGTAGCCCATTTTACTGATGCTTAAAATTATATGGAGAAACCCCAGCTTACCGGGGATGCATTAGGCCATCGTCTTTCATCCTTAGCATTTGATATCATTTCTCATTAAATATTATGTTTTAAGTCATGCCAACTAAAAGTAAAAATGAAGAAATAACTAATGCATTATGTATTGTAAAATGAACTAAAATTCTGGCAACATGATTCAATGTGCAGGAAATAAAAAAAAGCAAACCAAGGAGAGAGAATTTTCTTTCACAATTTGCACATAACTCCCACCAAAAAACTTGGAATAATGGTTTTCAGTCACTTGTGATGTGACTACCTTAACAGTAAAAACTGAATTCCATAAACAGAGCAACAGTTTTTCCGGGATAAGCTAGACAAACCACATAATTTGGCGTCCTTTTCAGTATCTGATATTTAGGCGTTTCCAGGTCAGGAGTCTTATATATCCTCAGCTGCAAAAAACCAGAACCTACATATTAGAATAGACAATATATTCGTCTTCAATGACATTTCGTGCAACTAAAGAACCCATACCTGCTTAAATACATCCCACAAACCTTCAAGCGAAAAGTACTCATTATTCTTTATGGAATCCCAGATGTCCTACATATTAAACAGGAATAAATCACATACGATGTCACACTCATGTATCTTCCTTTCAAATGGTAAGATGGAAAAACTTTACCAAATGGCTGCAAAATTTGCCGCTCTCTGGGTTAATGCCCATGACAGAGATTCCTGTAAAGACCAATTCTGGTTTCCATGGAAGAAGCGTGAATGTCATCACCATAGTCCATCTTGTAGTTATCTCATAAGGTCCTGTCTATATCAAGTACATAAATCAACAGAGCTAGACCCAAATGAAATACTTGAACTCTTTAAACATGTAAAAGGTCATATTTGTTAATTGAATTAAAACATTTTTAAGTTTTGAGAATGTTTTAGCTATTTATGATTATAGTTTTGTTATCTTGTCAACCTAATTCAATAGATATTTGCAACATTTTTAGATATTAGCTTCTTCAAAATTAACTTTTAATTCACAAAAATAAGAGACAAATCTATTATCAATTAGTAAAAACTCTTTTTTTTTCACTAATTCCTTGCCCAAAAGCTCCTATTGGCAATTGCAACGCCAAACATGCTTTAAAACAATTGACAAGGTACAAATCCAAAGAAATGCAACTACAAAGTACGGCACAATCACAAACAAGAGAAACAGCACAGATGGTCTTAGACTCGGCTAACTACTATCTAGCTTCAATCAACCAGAAGAAAAAAGGTGCCGAATTATGGTTTTGGTCTAGATGTCAAGTTAGGAGCTTGAGATAGGAATGTGAACTCAATGCTAAAAGAGTGAATATAAATTATTATAAATTTGTAATTCTTCAAAAATGAAACCAACAAATGTGAAGTATGGGATTGGAAATTCATCATCTAATCAAGTTACATCTAAAATGCATCTAAAGCTGAAAAGAAGAACATGGATTCTATTGAAAATTCATACATAAAGAATTGAACACTGATATTTATGGTTCAAGGCCCACAACCCAAAAACATATCTAGCTAAGAAAAGCCTCAAACATAATCATTTACTTGAACAAATAAGACTTACCCATTAACATCACAGGCATTTATAGTTTACTTTCCATAAAGCAACAATAAAAAATAAACAATAACAAAATAAAAGTTACAATCTTTACAAACCTCTTTGACCCAGTGCAAGAAAAAAAGGGGCCTGAACAGAACCTTCAAAAGAGCAATGTTAAAGAGGTACCCACTTATACTATCATGCTTGGTGATTGGGTCCCTGAACTTCACACCCTCATCGTACCCCGTACGATCAATGCCTTGATCATCAAACAGATGTGGAAGGTCGTCATACAAGAACTCTACCAACTGTTTGACATCAACTGCGGTTGAAACTGCAGGCGGCCTCTGCTCCACTAGACTGAGTCTTATGGCCCACTTAGACCTCCTACGTGTTCTAACAGCTAAGTTTCTTGGCCTGAATGTGCCACTGGGTAGCCGGGAAATGACGCAGGCGGCGGGGTTTGGACGGAGGATTTGGAGGGAAAGTTGAGTGGTGGTGGCCATTTGTCGTTGGTGTGCTCTTGGTTATACGTGGCATTAGTGTGTAGGCTTTAGAGTTTTGGATGGGTAGTGTTGGTAAGAGCAAAAATGGTTGGTTGGTATTGGTTTATACTTGGCAGCCTTTAATAACCCGAAAACGAACATAGACATGACAAGTAACGAATTGGTTTCGGCTTTGGTCATATTAGAATTCGTTTTTGTAATGGTTGATTTAGTCGACTTGAGTCGTTTTATAAGATCTCGAAGTTGCCGATTCAAAATTTAATTAAAATTGGAAAGATTAATTTTGTATTTGTGATTTATAGTTGAATATCCATTTGTTGTTGTACTAACTAAATCACTTAAAGCCTAATTTGAAAAATATAATAGTATCAATTTGTTGAATTGCTTTAACATGATTTCTTTTTACTAAAATTTTGAATCAAATCATCTAAAGTCCTTTATATATATATATATATATATATTGAAGAAAAGAAGATCAATCCATTGATTCAAAAGCCAATACATCAGAAATAAGAAAGGAGGAGAAACATAATGTCACTCCTCAATATCAAATTGAGACCCAGTAGCTTTAACTATCAAATGAGCTAATTGATTTGTTGATCTTTTAGCAAAACATAGCTTGTACATAGCCAATTCCCTTAATATAGCAAAATAATCTTGAATAAATAGTCCACAAAATGAAAGATTTGGAGTTGGGTGTGATAAATTTTTATGGATTTCTAAGCAATCAATCTCCACAATTGCCTTTTTTATTCTCAGTGACTTGAGTCAGGACAACACTTTTCTATAAACCATAGCTTCTGCAAGCTTCAAGTCTAGAGGGCATTGTATGTACCAATGTTTTTGCAACAATGAAGGACCCGTTTGTCATATCGAATAATAACACCAAAACCAACTTTTTGTTTATTATAGAATAAAGAAATTTAGATTATATTTGACATAGGATAAACCAAAAACTTTATGTTGCTAGCTCGCTAGAACCAGTTCGAATGGAGCTGGATCGCCTGAAATTATATTGCCATTGTTGAACCATGGTAGAGGCTTTAGTAATAACAATAGCAGGTTGTTGGATCACCTTGTTCCACATAAGATCATTTCAAGCTTGCCAAATTCCCTACAATATAACAGTAATATGAGTTAAGTCCTCTAAATTTCTCAAGCTAAACATATTGTCCCACCATGATATAAAATCAGGTGCTTGCAAATTTAAAAGGTCACAATTAGAGATACTTTAGACTTGTTTAAAGAAGTTGCATTCAATAAATAAGTGGCCCAAATCTTCCCCATCTCTATTGCAAAAGGGATAAAAATTATCAACATTGATCACCTTTGTTTATGAGACAGGATAATATAGGAAGATGATTATTGCAACACTTCCATATGAAATTCTTGATCTTTAGAGGAGGTTTCAAAAGTCATATCTTTGTCCAGTTTTGAAATTGTTGCTGTAAATTCAAATTGGAAAAATTCCTTGCGATGTGACCTCTTCACCATGAATAGGCCTTTGTGATCGAATTTCCAAAAAATATCATCTTCAACATCATGAAAGCTAAGAGGAATTTGGAGTAAAAAGTCGGCTTCTCTTTGGCAAAACAAGTATTGAATCAAATCTATATCTCAAGCCCTATAAGTAGGCATCATCAATGAACTGACTTTCTCATCGTTACGACGAGATTCAACATTAGTCTGAATGAGTGAATTTTCAAAATCTTGGAGCGAAGGAGAACCCTAAATTTTTACAATAGAATCGTTACCCACTCTTATCATATAGTTTTCTTTAAGAATGGACTGACTTACAAGAATATTTCTTTAAGTGTAGCTTTAAAGAAATCACTTGATGGAAAATGCTTAACTTCTACCACTTTTGCAATAAGAGGATTAGGAAATTTCATTAATCTCGAGCCTTGTTTACATAGCAAAGAAAGGTTAAATTCACGAAGTTTTTAAAAGTTGAGACCTCCTTTTCTTTTATGAGTACAAAACTTGTCTTAAAACATTTATTTCACATTAAAACTAGAAGAATGAATGAATATATATATATATATATATATATATATATATATCATCCTATGTGTTTTTATGTATGGCACATTAACAATAACAATGCATGAAAGATCTGAATCATTTAAAAACCTACATAAAAACTCACTTGGCCTTACTTACAAAGAGAGTAGTCTAGCCTCTACCAAATTGGAATTTATATATCCTGGACCCAGATCCATATTGTATTATGGACTTGAATGTACATGCAGTAAGGGTTAATGTACTTGAATTTCAATGTACATACAATTCAACATCAATGTACGTGAATTTCAATGTACATGCATGTTAATACCAATGTACATGTAGTTAATGCCAAATGTACATACAGATTTGGGTTCATGAAGTAACATAAACCTAGATTCATGATATAATTTGCGATGAAACTGAGTTTCGTGGAGCTATCATCAATCACTTTGGTTAGAGTAGCCCCTTCCTACTCTTTTATTTATTTTTTCGATTGTTTTTCTTCTATTTGCAATTATAAATAAAGGATTTTATCCTTTCTATTGCCAGGTTGTTTGCCCCTTTTGCTACCCATTTAGGTTTTCTTCTTCCTTACTTGAAGTTACTTTTGTTGGGCAGATCTGAGTTTCTAAAGCAAATCTTTGATCAAATTTGAGTGAAAAGAGTATATGTTTTAAGTGAGATGTTTTCTTGATCCAAAATTTACATCTTTTTTCTTTCAGAATCTCTACTTTAGTGATGATAGTGGCATTAAAGGTGATTGTGTCTTTAGCCTTAAGGGTTCATCTTCACTCGTTTTTCCCTATGATGGGATCTCCAATGCATGTTTTTTTGCCACTAAATCCTAGTATAAAGACATATTTCGGAGGCTTAGTTCTCATGCTCTGATGCTTCAAAGAGGGGTTTGCATTGGGTAAAGATGACTCAGCTATGGCAGTGCTTCAAGGAATGGTTTGTAGTGGATGAAACTACTCAGCCATGGCAGCAACTCATTGTGTTTTACCTCTTTCGGTCATTTTGGTTTGGCAGATTAGGATTTTTTTATTATATTGGGCTTGAATTTTTGTCAATTGGGTCCAACTTGTTTTGAACTTTAATATTTGCACTTCTTTTTCCCATTATACAATATTATTTCATGTTTGATAAAAAAAACAAAAGATTTGAATTTCAAATTGTACAATGGAAAGTAGCCTTTTCTAGTCATTCATAAATTAACAAAAAATGTAATATGTTTTGATATAGTTGATCATATCTCCCATCAATAGTTAGGTTATCAAACACATTTTTCAGTTTAATAATGTTTACAAAGACTTTTTTTTCTTTAATTTATGTAATAATTTGAATTTTATTCTGTACATAATCTTCTTTTTACAAACTCCCAAAAATTTATTACTAGTTCAGTCAATTTTGGCATTTAAATCTTAATTAATAACCATTTTTTTATTAATTAAGAAACACCTATATTATAAAGAGGAAAATAAAAAGAAAAACGACTCATATTTGTGAACAAATGAACAAAAAGGGCCAAAGGTGTGATAACTCACTTCATTTCTTTGAAAATGGAAATTTTTAACACATGTTTTAATATTACTAAATTGAAATCTCAGAGCTCAAATTTGTTAAACTTATTAAAATAAAAAATAATTCAATAGACTTAACCTATTGTATAAATATGCTATTTAACGATGCATCAGTCGAATTCATACCAAGAGAAAAGTTATAATTTTCTTGACTGATAAATAACTTACGTATATAAATTAAAAAAAATATTTTTTTTGGGGTGAATCGCAGTCAATGGTGGAGCCAATACCCTAAGTCAGGGATGTAAAAATTTACAATATCATCTTTTTTGATAATATAATGTACGATTCAATAACATAGTTGATATATAAATAATTTCTTTTTACAATATGCTTATTCTTTAAAAATAAATTGATTATTATTAAATAAAGTATTTATATTTTTTAAAGAAAATATTTATATTTTGGCTAAGTACCTATCACATATATTTATTTATTTTTAGATATATATATTTTTTAATTAACTAATTAAAATTCATCTAAATTTATATATTTTTCCTAGCATCAATTAATTGCCCCTCTTATTTTTTTAAAGGGAGCAAATATTAAAATAAATTTACATATTATTGTATACATTTAGTCAAATTTGTGAATTGCTGCAATATCTCTTGATGAGATTCTATATCTGAGGAAAAAAGCATAATATCATCAATGTAGATTAATGCACTATAAGGTATGGGCTCGTAGATTATGATTATCGCCTTTTGAAAAAGAGAAGGGTTGACTTTTAAACCGAATGACATGACAGTCCATTGGTAATGTCTATTAGGAATACAAAAAGTTGTCTCTGGTCTATCCTCCAGCTGGACACTCAATTGCCAAAAACCCGCTTTAAGATCAAACTTCAAAAAGACCTTTTCTTGTGACAATTGAACAAACAGTGAAGAAATCTTAGGTAAAGGAAATTTGTCATCTCTTAGAAAATGGTTTAGTGGTTGGTAGTCTATGATAAGCCTCTTCTTTCCATGGGCTTGTTCTAATCTCTTATTGACAGAAAAAGTCTGACAAACCCAATCAGAGTTTGTGGACTCAATTAGTCCTTGGGCCAAAAGTTTAGAACACTTTTTATAGGCTAAGGCTAATTCATCGGAGTTCATGCCAAGATGAGTGACTTTTGTTGGGTTGATGTCTTCACTAAGCTTAAAAGATGGGCTTATAAAGAAATCCAGGTTTTTCCACAAAAGGTTAGGATTTTTGGCTAGGAAAGTTGTATGGCTATCTACACAACAGTGAGTTTGTAATTCTTGGACTATGCTAGAAATGGTGAGAGGAAGTTGGGGCGAGAAAGAGGTGGTTGAAAAAAGAAAGGTTACTGTGGTGAAAGGCTGGAAGTAACCTTTGAATTTTAGGCCCATGGGTAATACTCTGAGTTTTGCTAATTTCCAGTAAAGGTCAAACCCAACTACTAAATATTTGTTGGGTAAAGAAGAGCCCCAAAATTTGGAGTGTATTTTATAGCCTAGGAAGAACTGTACAGTAATGGGCTTTGTTGTGATTAGGGTTGTGTGAAAGACTTCTCTATTGGCAGCCATGAAATATTTCTTGCAGGGCTTCCAATACCGAGATGGGAGAACCTTAGGGTTCATCATAGACAAATGAGTCCCTATACCAATAAAGGTCATAACCTTAATGGGTTTTGCATATTTCTCTGACAGGATCTGTATGAACAGGATGGGCTTCAAGTTCAGTTTTTTCTTGAAGCCCAACTAGAGGAATCATAGCACTGTTGTAAGGAGGTCTGCTATAGTCATCTTCCTCATCTAAGGAGGACTGTTCTTGTATAACAAAGACAGTATCAAGAGACACTTCATTTTCCATTGAGAATAACGATTCTACATTTGCATCTTCTAAATTAATTTAAATAGAAATTTGGATCTGCTCAATCATACGAAAAGCTTATGTTGAATTATCGAGACAATTTTTTGAAAAGTGCCCTTTCTTTCCACACAGATAACATCTGTTGGATTTTAAATGTCCCATGTATTTCTTTCTCCTGAAAAACTTCTATTTCTTTCTAGGACCCTCCTTTGATCGCTTAACCTTAAAATAGTGCTTCTTTTTCTTGGATGGATAGAAACATCCTCCTTCATCTCCTTTGCACTTAATAAGAAGATCAATTCTTTGATAGGACTTTTTCAATGAAGGGTTTTTCTGTGTTTCCATCATTTGAGTAATCACCTTTCTTTCGCTATAAAGTTTCTCCAGGCCTTGGATCATTAATTGGTACATTTCTCAGAAAGTCAAATCATTAACAAACTTTTCTTTTGGCCTGATGATCTGATGCATGAAATTAGATAAGAGTTTTGAAATAGAGATAACAAAAGCTTTTTTCAAGTTTGGACTTGTCCAGCCACCAAGCTAATAGTATCTTTTAGACATTCGTTGATAGTGTAAGTCTACATCCTTCTTCATTAGAGAACAACATCTCATATTAAAATACATCATTTTGATAATGTTTGTTGCCTCTTGAGGTTTGCTTACAAACTCAGCATAGAGCATTCCCAAAAACTCAGCTACTCCTGGACACTGGACTAGTCGGAGCTTAGAATACTCATCCAAAGCCACATACCAATCTTTTATTCGACCTGTGATCCTACTAACAAACTCTTCAAGAACCTATCAAATTTCTACTTCTGATTTTTTCATTTGTTAATCAATCTAGGCATGAAACTCTTGGAATTTATCCTAATACAAGTCTAGATTAATATTATCTAAAGTATACTAGGGTCCACCATTTTGATAAGAGGGTCTTTCTTGTTGAGCCCTCGAGGTATCCATCTCGTCTGGAGGATCTACAGTATAGGTTGGATTAGTAGTGGACTATTGAGTATGAGGTCCAACCATAAACTGATCTGAGGCCAGATCTTCTTTTAAATCATCATCCTCTTCTTCTGAAAAGGAATCAAGAGTTTCTAATGCAGAGTCAGATTGAGAGAGTGATGGATCTGATTTTGAATTAACCATCGAAAAGGATGAGATAGAACTAGTGGCTTTGTCTAAGTAAGAGGTTATGGGATTTATCATATGGGTTTCAAATGGTTTTGAGGAAGTTTTTAGGTTAGGTTTTTCCATTGATTCAGTGGATGTGGCTGTATTCATGGAAATATCTGCTTGAGCAGGGAATTTTCCAACTCTCATTTTCTTGTAAAAGAGATCAGCTGAAAGACCCAACAACTCTTTCTCCGAGGTAGTTGGTATCCTTAGGACTAGAGGGCGTGAAGGATGGACTTATGAAAGAAGAAGGTCAAATGGGTTAGGAATTCGATGTCTTAGTGTGGATTGTAATGATTGAAAATCCTTTTCAATTCTCTTAATTTGATCTTTTAACTTCAGGATCTCTGCTGCTTTTCTTCGGATTTCCTCAGCCTGAGCTCTTTGATCAACCGATCGCATAACTTCCTTATGTTTTTCATCCAACTATGCTTGTAAATGAATCATTAGCTCATAAACATCCTTTTGATGTTCTGTGAGCCTATCATCAACCTTTTGAACCTGTAGGGAGACCTTTTCTACCTTAGACTCAATATTTCAAAGAATTTGATTTTGGACCTAAGCATTACTGGACTGCCAATTCAAAACAACTTCAGTTGGAGTTATACCTAATGGTTGTCCCTTTGAGTCTACACTCGTAAGACTTTTGAATATGTCCATATTTGGGTATTTAGGTTTGTCTGCTCAGGTAAAGGAGGAAAATCTTCCTCGATAAAGGGTGCTTAGTATATGCAAACTTGTGGAAGAGCTTCTGGTGTTCGGTGAATGGGTAAAGATGTTTCTTTTTAGATTTGTTTTAGGGATTGTCTATAACAAGGAAGAGGAAAGGGTTTTGGTGATGGCTTTTTAGGTGGTGGCGGTTGTTTTGAGGATGAAGGTGTTTTCTAAACTGGGTCTAGACCATATTTGACTATATAGTCATATTTGCCTGAAGGCTTTCCAAGTAATCCTACTGTAGGATCTCCTTCGTCAAATTGTCTTCTTAACTCTCATTCAGAGCCTTTCCTTTTCTTTCTCTTTTTTCCTGTTCTTTCTTCTTCAATTTCTTTTCAATCATAGAGGCAGTCATCACAGTCACACTTATCAAAGAAATAGTGATCGTCTCATTTAAAAAGGTAAACTGGTGTCCCATTATTTGTAAAGTAGACAATAGGCATATCCTTCTTAGGTTCATGCATAGTCATCATAAATTGAGTTGTAAAGACTAATCCTCCTCCTAATGGCAATGATCTTTCAAACCTTGTCTCCATGGTACCATCTGCCCTTCTATAGTAGACCAGCTCAGAGGATTGGACCAACTGAGTATTTTCATGCATCTTCTCATAACTTGTTACCCATTATTCTGGTAACAACTTAAGCAACTCATCCCTAGATATTTATCTATGAACATGGATTCAGGTCGGGGCATTTTAGGTATTTGCCATAATTAGCAAAACATCATTTTCATGTGGCAAGGATAAATCTATGGCGTGGTTTTGAATTTGATAGATCATTTGATAGTGAAGTGTGGCTACAATTGCAGAAGTAACCCGAGGAGCTCCAACTATCTGGATCTGAACTTTAATCGCATTTAAAACATGTGGATCTTGTAAAGATAGGTTGAAATTAGGATAAAACATAAATATTACTGATCCCACATTCAATGAAGTCTCTACTGTACCAATAACAACATGCTGGTACTTTAGATATCGGTTGTCAAAGAGAGCTATCCTGGCAAAGACAGGAAGTCCTTTTTGGACATGGTAACTGACCGCAATTTTGATTGTTCCGAAGTGAAGATGAGTGTATCCCTGATTTTTCCATTATTGGATGAATTTTGGAAGAATTTTTAAAGAAATGAACTGTTCTTTTCCAGTTGTTTGGATAAGACATTGGTCGAAGTTGGAAGACTGTACATACTCTTTTACAGACTTGGGGGTTTGTCTGATTAGATTCCTGATGGAACGGGTCCAAGAGTTTTTATTCTTTTGAAAGGCATCATAAAGGTTAAGGAAAGGGATATTTATATCTTGGATCTTTTGGTTGTCAGGGATATAACTTAGTTCATATAGGTAGTCTATTTTAGAGGAGCTAGATCTTCTAAAGGTTGGTGATGGAGGAATAGTGACAGCTAAAGGTATAGTAGGTGTGGTTTGAGAAGTTGAGATTGTGTTAGTAGACATAATTGGATTAACTATAGGGATTTCCATGGTTGAGTGAATGCCTTCAGCGTCCAATCATACTATTATTCATCTCCTGAAAAATGAACGAACCTGGCTATGATACCATATATCACATGAGCAGTATACAGCTATGACTATGAAATATGGGATCATGCACTCACCATCCAATATGCACATCGCTAAAATGGAGATAGAATTCCACAAAATGCAGTTTGAAAATTATCATTACAAGCCAGAGCCACACATAGCTGCTGAGCTGTTAAAATTTTCGGATGATAACCTTTCTAAAAAGCAAATTCAACAGTTCTTGGGAATCTCTAACTATCTAAGGGACTTTATCTCCCACTTCTCCCATCATGCATGTCCTCTTCAATAACTTTTAAAAAAGGAACCACTATCATGGAGTACGTGTCACACACAAGCTGTCAAGGTTTTAAAACAAATGATGCAGAATTTGTCACCTCTCTAGATTCTTTCAATAGAAAAAAGAATTTTGCAAATAGATGCTAGTGACAGCTACTGGGGGGTAGTCTTGTTAGAAGAAAAAGAAGGAAAGAAATGCATTTGTGCACATGCAATTAGAGCCTTTAGTGATGCAGAGAAACACTACCATTTCATATTCAAAGAGATCCTGATCATAAAAAATGGAATAAAAAAAATTGAATTTCATTTGATTGGACACCACTTGTCCTTATGGATTGTTCCTTTTTTCCACGTATGTTAAAATTTAAAGGAAAAATAATTCCTCATCCATAATTGCTGAGGTCAAAGGACTAGTTCAGTAAGTACAATTTCGATATCCAACATATAAAAGGGGATGTCAATCTCATCCCAGACTTAATCTCAAGACCTCAGTCGATCTCTTTAGTCATAAAACACCATTCCTTTCCTTTATTTCTCATGGCTACCTCTTTAGCTTCCTTGAGTACTCCCCAACATCCAATTTCAGGTCCTTTCCAAAAAAATCTTTTGAAAACAGGTCTTCCCTCGAAAATCCAATTACCAACCAGTCACACAAAAATATCAAAAATAGCCATGGAATAACTCTTTGTTTATCATACTGCTTTCCTCAGAGCACGTGGGCCAATTTTTATGGAGACCTCAGGATTCCATCATTCGTATCCTTTCCTTAAGGTATATACTTTTATGAACATCACTACATCAAATAATGGGAGGCTGGATTTGGCCTAAGGAATTACTCATATTCCTATGGTACTTTTGTCATTTGTATATCATTGTTGTAGAAATACACCTTTATCATTTGTGGTCCTATTTGATTGATCTACAAAAGGGTACCAGATAAAATTCGCACCTTATAACGTTTATAGAATGGTTCCAACCTATGTCTCGATGGATTGACTTCCTTAAGTCAAGGTTCCAACATTGTGAGCCTCGGATGGCTCTATAAAAAAGGATTGTATACACATTCCACAGACCTTGTTTCGTAGGCCCATCAGGAACTACACCTAGGCTAATGGTCTATTTCCACATTTATAAAGAACAATAATTTTCCCTTTGGACTGATGCCCTTGACCACCATGAAGAGTTCAGAGAATTTCAAAAGTATATATGTAGACGAAACAAAATATTTCCTACGGAAATTTGGCCAACTCTAGCAAAAGATGCTTCGTGGGATGTCTTACCTACCGAATATTATAAAAGTCTTAAAGATGCCAGTAGTGAATGGGGACATCTTCCAAATTATTCTTGCCTCAGGGATGACTTAACTGAAGAAAGATATATCCCTAAACTAGATTGGCAAGATCTTTATTAGACTTATGATTATTATATAAAATACCACCATGATGAGGATGAGGTGGAAAGAATTGAAGTCCACCAGAGAGAAGACTATGAAAATATGAATCTCTCTCTCCATCTCATGAGCCAATAAGAAAGTAATTATTTGGGTTGTCTTGCTTTGTCTTTGTAAAAAGGTGTGCCTGAGTGATTTAAATTATTGTACTCCAAAGTAAAGGTGTTCCCCACTTTTACTTTAAGCATGTGAGTCTTTGTATTATTGAGTGTGCTTTACATATCGACATAGATTTGATCTTATCTTTTCCCTCTCTATATAAGGAGGGTTTTCTCTTGTTGTAAGGCAGAACCAATTTGGAAATAAACTCTTCTTTGAAAAATCATGAGTTGCTAATTCTCTACAGCTCTAGGCTAACATGATTACTATTTTCACTCTTCTGATATCTCTAGTCTAAAATGTTTTGAGTCATATCTTCTATGAGTGGTATACTAAGAAGACTATGGAGCTAGCATAAACATGAAGCAAAAAAGACAGTGGCGTTTTGGCTTGTGTTGATGTCATCATTTGCCATAGTTATACCTATATAATGCTTATGAAGGCTTGTTAATCTGTTGTTGTTGTTCATAATCATAGTTATATATTGCTCATGTGATAATATGGTATCAGAGTCAGGATCGTTCATTTTTCAAAAGGTGAATAATAGTATGATTGGAGGCTGAAGTTAGAGAGTACAGTTGCCCACTCTCAAATGAATACGTGGCATACTAGTCAATAACGTGGAAGACGACGGTTTAGTTGTGTAGAGGTAATGATTCAACACTATTACTTATTATTAATAGTTGAATTTATAAAAATTTTTGTTTTTAATATATTTTCATGTTAAATAATAAATAACATAAATATAAAATATTCAATTTAAATTTTATTATAATTTTATAAATTAAAAAATTAATATTTTTATAATATATTTCAAATGTATTATTAAAAATATTTTTCAGATACAATTATTTTTTATGAAACAAATAAATGTGAAAACATAATTTAGATCATATGTTAATTAATTAGTCATCAATTTGTTGTAAAATAATTGTAACAAACAAAACATCTTTAAACATGTGCAGATAGTTTGATAATTAATGTGTATTTTATGAAGAGTGAAGATTTTAAATTCAAATTTTTTTATCTATTTTTATGTTAAAAATTATTAAAAAAAAAACGCTACCTTTTAATATATATATATATATATAGTCGATAATATTATTTTACTTATCAAAACTCTTGCAAATAAATAAAAAAAATCAAAGCGTCTCTAACTCTGATTAACTTTTCCAGATGGAGTCAGCCTCGTGTCTGACAAAACAGCACCGACTTTTTATTTCACATGTGAAGTAAAAGTTATGTTTTTTTTTTTTTACAAGTGATGCGTCGATTAAAGAATATAATATATATATTATATTTTTTTTTTTGACAATATATAGAGAATGAACATTAAATTAATTAATTAATTGATCAATTTTTAATTTAATTAATTTAAATGATTTAATCACTTTAATGCAGATAATTTAAAATAATAAAAAAAATCATCTAGGCTGGCATTAGATGGCACTCGCATCACATATGGCTCATTTATATATCTCATCAAACCTAGTTTAACTTGAGTAAAGAATCTCGTAATTTTATGATCCACGCAAGACAGCTGGCATATTGAAAACGTTCTTGGAAAGGGCAAAAACAAAGGGATAGGTACTCAAAAGTTCTTTCCAAACGTACCGATGGAATTCACTGTTTAAAATTTGTACCGATGGAATTCACTGTTTAAAAACAAAGAGAAGGACGACTATGATTGCAACTCTATTCCAGTGAGAATTCCTCAAGCCATATCAGCACTTCATTCCTCTTCAATTCCAGCCAACCACAAACCAAAGAAAATGTGTCAGTAATTACTATGACAATTACATAAGAAATGTTTTCAGAAATATAATGTTTTTTTAAGCTATAAAGCTGTTTAAACATCTTATGACTCTGATGTAATTTGATTTTCTTATTAAATTATTCTTTTTAAATGATATAATTGAATTCTTTTAAATATAGACATTCTAAATAGGAGAATCACTAAAATAAAATTATTTTCTATTTAATTCTTTCAAAATCTAAATTTTCAAATAAAATATTTCTGCTGTACCCATTATGAAAAATGTTTTCAGCAACACAATAGTTGTTGCACTGCATTGACCAACTAATACATCCAGCATCACTGTGGCAGAATACCTATCAACTACCTACCAAGAGAAGATGGACAAAACTTGGCGATGTTGCAGTGTTTATAGAAGATGGAGGGAATAAAAATGATTATACACACACACACACACACACACACATCTAAGCTTAGTAAGATGAAAATTTTCTCTAGCACAGAAATTCCAACTGTTCAACCATGATCTGTAGCATTTTTTTTTTTCTCTAGTTTGCCAAAATGAGTCTTCTTCTATTTTGTGTTCCCGCATCTTTTATTAGTCGCATGTCGCATATGTGTAACAAAGTTCATCTGGTTAATGAAAGCTTAATTTAAATTTGAATCCAACAGATTAATCAAAAGGCTTTTGCAGATCAGGAAATTATAGCCATTCTAGTTTCAGTTAATTAATGAAGGAAACAAAAGTTCCATCTTCTGTTAGGAGAGAGAAAGGGAGACTGAAGTGCAAGTGCCCTGCTACTACTGCTAATGACAGTTTTAAACAGTTCATAAAAGTTTGATAGGCAGGCAGCAAGATTTTAAGTTTCGACTCATTTCTGTAATTTTGCACGTTGCATGGTTGTAAGACAATATATTTCAAGCAGAGAACCAAAATTCAAATTGTCTAAATGGTTGAACCCACATTTCAGAGATTAGTATAACCAAGAGGAGCAGGAGAAACAATGTAATGAATTTGAGAATAGACAAGAATCATATTATACCATCATAAAGCTCCATGTTCGTCCTGGATCATTATAGCGAGCAAGCAGACAACCCATCTTAGGTTTAAGACCATCTTCAACAAGACGCGAGCGCAATGCTTTCTCTTTCTCACGAACAATATCTTCAGTTGGTTTTCCACTGAACTTTACTACTGCGGCAGTGCCTCCTTCCACTTTCCTCAAGCTAATTTTCTCTTGATTAGGGTTTGGTAAACTGGTCAAAGATAACAAAATTGTTCAAATAACTACTCATATTATGGCTCGATAATATCGAATTTTATTCTAAAAAATATGTCCTTCTTAGAGGAAATTGACAAAATTCACCTGCTCAAGTCTTTCTCCGATGGAAGAACTATTTGAATGGAAACTTTTGAGAGTTCAGCATCATTTGCCTGAGTGAAGACAGGAGTCGTCATTGGTATTTTTTCCATTTTGGAATTCTTTCCGAAGATAAACCTACAAAGATAGCATCAATTATCGACTTATGCTAAGTGAAGGGAAAAAAATATTATCAAATTGGATTTCCACATATCCTCACCCAGCAACATCATTGAATCCAGTTGATCCAGACAAGTTATCTCCTGTTGTTTCTACCATAATAAACGGGCTATACCTTCTCACCTGTAAAAACATAGAGATATGCAATCGGAATTATTTCACTCTCTCAGAAGCTAACAATTTAACATTCAACATAAAAAGGAATAGCTGCTGGTTTCATTTACTAAGAGAAAGAAAATTACTTCAACAAAAAAATTAACACAACTAAGCAGTAAGTTGCAACTATTAATTAACATTTTATTTTACTGGTTGAATACTTGGTTGTTTAGTTTAATCACTCCAAGCAGCTTCGTAGCCCATTTTACGCATGCTTAAAATTATATGGAGAAACCCCAGTGTATTGTGCTTGAATTTTGCAATTACTCTCCCTATTTTTGCTTACGTTTTGCATTAAGAATAAAATCTGAATTATGTTTTATTTTTGTAGTGCTATTTAATTGATTGATACTAAAATGAGATTAAACTTGTGGATAAAGGATGAATTTGTAGTTTCTTAAGTTTTTGAAAGAAGTTTCAATTTTTTACTAAAAGAAGTCAGTTAATAAGGCATGACCACGCTTTGTCAGTCAAGACCGTGAATTTCAACCTATATTTAGCATTAATTTCAGCTACTTTTTAGCATCGATGTCAGCCCAATTAGTTAGATAATTAGATTTTATTTCTTTTCTTTATTTTGACAGTTTTTATTCTCTTTTTAGAATTCTTATTTTAAAGGAGATTTGATAATCTTTCTAGAAGATCTTAGAATATCTTCCTAGATTTATATATTAGTACAAATTTGGGAGAATAATACAGAAAATTACAGCAAAACTTCTTCTTTTTCAACATTGTTTTTCTTCATTATGTGTAGCTAAACTTTTTCTTTTTTTATTCTAGTTGAAGATTAATGAAGTCTTGATTCTACATCTATTATGAAGTCTAATTTATTCTTTGTTTGTTTTATTGCTTGGATATTTGTTTATTTTCTTCAATCTTGAGATAATTATGCTTGTTAATTGAATAATTGACCATTATTTGATTATCAACTTAGTCTATTACTAATCAAAATTTCATATTTGTAATTGTATGAAAGTTTTGATACTTGTGGCAAATAATATCTTTGTGTATGGTGCTATGAAAATAAATAATCTAATTTAAATGAGTCAAGTTTGTGTGTTTGTTGATTAGAATTGAATCTCTTTAGTTTTTTAATGTTATTGGTATATTAAATCCCAAGAGTACGTTTGGAATTGTCATTGATTAGAGAAATAATCAGAGAGCTTATTTTGGTTATCAATAAATTAAGAATTTATTTGGTTATCAATAATTAAATTGACTATTAGAACTTGTTAATAACTATAACCAATTTATTTATGAGAAGCAAATTTTATCATTGCATCAATGATCAATAGTTGAATTAAAGTTGAATTAACTCTTCAACTAGAAGCTTTTATCATATTGATTTTTTCCTTAATTTTATTTTCTTATTTTTCTTTATTTGTTTGTGATCTTGCACTAATAAAACCCCTATTTTTCTTTTTCTGTTTAAAGGAATTTAAATCCATCAATATACAAATTTGTTTTGAATATCAATTATAATTTTTTTCATTGGATTCGACACCCATCACCAGCTTACCAGAGATGAATCAGGCCATCGTCTTTCATTCTTAGCATTTGATATCATTTCTCATCAAATATTGTGCAATATTATGCTTCAAGTCATACCAACTAACAATGAAGAAAGAACTAATGCATCATATATTGTAAAATGAACTAAAATTCTGGCGACCTTATTGAATGCTGCAGGAAAAAAGAAGCAAACGAACGAGAAATAATTTTCTTCCACAATTTGCACATAACTCCCACCAAAAAGCTTGAAATGATGGTTTTCATTCACGGGATGTAACTACCATAACAATAAAAATTCAATTCCACAAACAGAGCAACAGTTTTTCCAGGATAAGTTAGATAAACCTGATAATTTGGCGTCCTTTTCAGTATCTGATATTTAGGCGTTTCCAGGTCCGGAGTCTTATATGTACTCAGCTGCAAAATACCAGAACCTACATATTAGAATGGACGATATATTTATCATCAATGGCATTTCGTGCAACCACAGAACTAATACCTGCTAAAATACATCCCACAAGCCTTCAAAAGAAAAGTACTCATTATTCTTTATGGAATCCCAGATGTCCTGCATATTAAACAGGAATACATCACATATGTTGCCACACTCATATATCTTTCTTTTGAATGGTAAGATGGAAAAACTTTACCAAAAGTCTGCAAATTTTGCCGGTCTCTGAGTTAATGCCCATCACAGAGATTCCGGTCAAGACCAATTCAGGTTGCCATGGAAGTAGCGTGAATGTCATCACCACAGTCCATCTCGTAGTTATCTCACAAGGTCCTGTCTGTATCAAATAGAAATGAAATACTTGAACACTTTAAAGTGGACGATGGTATGATAAAAAGCTTATTTGCTTTCCCCCTCCTTTTATATACTTTCTCCTTTCCATTTTTTTGTATATGGTCATTTATTCTAGATGGTTAGATGGCTAATCTGCTAGAAGACAAGCATGTTTGGCATTGCCATTTTAAACATCCATATTTGTCAATTATAAATTAATAACATTTTTAAGTTTTGAGAATGAGTTTAGCTATATATGATTATAGTTTTGTTATCTTGTCAACCTAACTCAATTGCTATTTGCAATATGTTTAGATATTAACTTCTTCAAAATTAACTATTAATTCACAAAAATAAGAGGAAAAATTTGTTGTCAATTACTAAAAGGATTTTTTTTCTAATTCCTTCCCCAAAAAGCTACTATTGGCAATTGCAATGCCAAACATCCTTTAAAAGAATTGACAAGGCACAAATCCAAAGAAATGCAACTACAAAGTACAGCACAACCAAGTACTAGAGAAACAGCACAGATGGTCTTAGACTCTTAGCTAACTACTATCTAGCTTCAATCAACCATAAGAAAAAACGGTGCCGAATTACGGTTTTGGTCTGGATGTCAAGTTAGGAGCTTGAGATAGGAATGTGAACTCAATGCTAAACGGTGAATATAAATTATTATAAATTTGTAATTCTTTAAAAATGAAACCAACAGATGTGAAGTATGGGCTTGGAAATTCTTCATCTAATCAAGTTACATCTAAAATGCATCTAAAGCTGAAAAGAAGTACATGGATTCTATTGAATCATACATAAAGAATTGAACATTGATATTTATGGTTCCAGTCCCACAATCCAAAAACATATCTAGCTAATAAGAAAAGCCTCAAACATAATCATTTATTTGAACAAATAAGACTTACCCATTAATATTACAGCCATTTCTAGTTTTCTTTCTATAAAGCAACAAAGAAAAACAAAGAATAACAAAATAAAAGTTACAATCTTTAGAAACCTGTTTGACCCAGTGCAAGACAAAAAGGGGCCTGAACAGAACCTTCAAAAGAGCAACGTAAAAGAGGTACCCACTTATACTGTCATGCTTGGTTATTGGGTCCCTGAACTTCACACTTTCATCATACGCCCTACGATCAATGCCATGATCATCAAACACATGAGGAAGATCATCATACAAGAACTCCACCAACTGTTTGACATAAACTGCTGTTGACAATGCAGGCGGGTTCTGCTCCATTAGACTGAGTCTTATGGCCCACTTAGACCTCCTACTGGTTCTAACAGCTAAGTTTCTTGGCGTGAATGTGTTACTGGGTCGCCGGGAAATGATGCAGGGGGCGGGGCTTGGACGGAGGATTCGGAGGGAAAGTTGAGTGATGGTGGCCATTGTCGGTTGTGTGTTGTTGGTTATACGTGACATTAGTGGGTAGACTTCAGAGTTTCGGCGGGCGGGCGTCGTTATGTCATGGATTCCAATCATGTAGTATTATGATAGAGCACCAGCAAAATACATTCAGAGGCGACTGAACTTTATCCATTTCGCTATTGAACCCACAAACTTTGATTTGTTCACATTGAGCCCCTAAACTTTTATTTTTCGCTGATTTCACTATTTTTTAACAATTGATTCAAGACAAATGAAGAAGCATTAACGGAGAGCATATTTCAAGCATATTCTTTTTTAAAGAGATTCCAAGCATATTTCATATGAACATATTTTGATTATGATAAATAAAAAATTAAAATATGAAAAAAATGTTAATAATTGAAAAAATTATTGAGTCAAATATTAAAAACTGATCAATTTAATTAAATCAAAATAAGATAAAAATTTTTAAATAATTGAATTGAGTTAGAACATTAATATTTAAATCTATCAAAATTTTTATCGATCCAAATATATATAAAGTTATTACTTAGAAATTAATTAGAAAATATATATTTCATATAAATAATAATTATCAAACACTTTATACCTTCTATCTAAAATCATTTGGTAATATTAATAAATTTTTTATATGTTATTATATATATTATATTATATTTTTATTTATTTATTTTTTTCTTTTTAACGCATATCAAAGAAAAACATAGTCTTATGATTAAACATATTTTTATATACAATTCTTTTGACGTCATCTTCAAAATTAAAACACTAATACTCAATTAGTGAAACATTAGTACTTAAACACTCATTAGAAAATTTATAATATTTTCATACTTATATGTTCAAAAATTTTTTATTTATTATTAAAAGAGATTTATTTTCACTATATGTTATTACATTTGATGCATTAAAGAACAATATGCTATTAGATTAATTTTTAAATAGAGATAGCATTTACAATTTAAAAAGATCTATTTTTATCAAAATTTTATTATTCTCTTTTATTTGTTAAGATTATATTATATATTATGAGAATTTTAAATTCTATTGTAAATAATTAATATTGCATATCTGATTAAGATAATATTATGAGAATATTTAATTTTTTAGCCTACTTAAAATTTTTAAAATTTCAATCCAGTTGAATTTGGATAGGATGAAAAAAATAGCAATATTATAAGATATTTAATTGTATTTGTCTTTATTGATAATTTAGTAATTTTCTGATTGAATGTCTATTATATACTATGCGAAATTAAAATATAAATATAATACTAATATTTTCAAGTGAAATAATGCTTCTTTTATTTTATAAAAAATATTATTTGTATATTCTTTTAAATATTTAACACATTTAGAAAAATCAATCAATAAACAATAATTTTTTGATAAAAAAGAAAATCAATTTATTTTTAAAATAATTTTCTCTTTTTTAAATTCAAAATATATATTTAAATTTTATAAAATTTATCAAAATAAAAATTTAAATTTTATGAATATTCAGGAATGAGGGTTAATAACATATATGATAATAGTCCAAAGGTCAAAAAGTATGAAATGTTTCATCAATTTTTTTATGCATATTTAATAGTGTGTATATACGCTCACCATTTGCTATAAGTCAACCCTTAGAAAGGGTGAAATCAGATAATATAAATATTTATGAGGTTAATATGGATAAGTTAAAATTCATAAACTCAATAACAAAAATAAATAAAATTCAGGGATCTCATGATGCATTTAATCTCGAGCGAACACAGCATAATTCAGTCACGTGGTTGTTCCTGCACAATTGCCGACATACCTACTCCAGTGACGTGATCGTTACTTGTTTGCTTCTCTCTTTCTCAGCCTTTTTTAGTTCACCTTTTTCATTTTTTTTCTTTATTTGTTATTAATTCTCTCTCTTTAGTACTATAACTAAGATAAAGTAATAAAATATTTAGTTAGTTCAGTTTAATTTTTTTTATTATTTAATTAAATTAAATTTAAATTTTTATTTATATTTATATAAAATTAAAATAAGTTAAATTTTTAAAAACAAATAAATTATAAAAATTTTTATATTAAATTAATTGAATATATATATATAATTATAATTAAATCAAATCAAATTGAAATTTTATAAATTCTATTTGATTCAATTATAAATATATTACTTTGATTACTTTAATAAATTAAATATGATCAATATAAATATTACAACTAATTAACATTTATGTAATAATTCATAAATATGAAACTATAGAAGATAAATATTGTGCAAGTAGATAATGAACATTCAAATACTTGTCAATCAACAAAGAAATTAACTAAAGAAGATTATATATTTTTATTGAACAAATTAATGCATATAGAATATCACATAAAAAATAATAAGGATGCAAATTAAAAATAATAAATATTGTGCTTGTAAATAATGAACATCCAAGTACCAAGCAATGGAAGAATATTTTATGTTTTTAATGGATAAATTAACTCATGCATAATATTATATAAAAAAATTTAATGAACATAAAAATTAGAAATGATGATATTGTACATATAAATAATGAATAATTCAATACTAATCAATGAACATGGACAAAATGAAAAAAAAATACAGCCGAATAATTTCAAGATTTTGTAAACAATTGGAAAAATTTTGCACCAGAATGAATCTGAATCAAAGAACAAATTGAAGATATCAAGTACTAAATAATGAATATCAAGTTTTATGAAAAAAAGTTATATGTTTTTAATGGACAAATTAATTCATATACAATATTACATAAAAAAGTGATGAACATAAAAATTAGAAATAGTGAATATTGTGCATACAAATAATGAATATTTCAATATTAATTAATGAATATGAACAAAGAAAATTTACAACATGATGAACAACAATTTCAAGATTTTACAGTAGAGAGGAAATAATCAAAGAAAATTTACATCGAAATGAATTAAAATCGAAGAAAAAATCAAAGATATCAAATATTAAGTAATTAACATCAAATTTTGCGAAAAAAATTATATATTTTTAATGGACAAATTAATCCATGTACAATATTACATTAAAATGTAATGAACATAAAATTTAGAAATGATGAATATTGTGCATGCAAATAAAGAATATTTTGAAACTAGTTAATAAACATCGATAAAATGAAGAAAATTTACAGCAGAATGAATGTAATTTCCAGATTTTACAGTAAAAAAATAATAAAAAAGTTTTGCACTAGAGTGAATTAGAATCAAAGAAAAAATATAAAATATAAAAAAATTCTATTTTTTATGAAGCAAGAAAGAAGACATAGTTATTTTGAAGTATTAAACTTCACATATGTGATAAATAAATGACAATATTAAAATACATTAAAAAAATCACATTTGAATGTGAGATCAAAATGCTGCATAATTCTGAGTTCATGATATAATTTGTCTGTGTTGGTAAGAGCAAAAATGATTGCTTGGTATTGGTTTGTACTTGGCAGCCCTTAAAAGCCCAAATGAACATGGACATTACAACATGAAGTAGCATATCGGCTTGGGATTTGGTAATATTAGAACTCGTTCTTGGAATGGTTGATTTCGTCATCTTGAGTCCGTTTATAAGATTTTAAAGTTGCAGATTCAAGACTTAATTAAAATTGAAAATATTTGTTTTATAATTGTGATTTATAGTTGAATATATCAATTTGATGTTGTATCCACTAAATTACTTAAAACCTAATTTGAAAATATGATAGTATCAATTTGTTGAATTGTTTTAGAAAAATTTAAGATTTATGAATATAAATAATAGATAATAATTATTTTTAAAAGTAAACAAATTGTTTAATATATTTTAAATAATAACAAATCAAAATTAAAATTGAAAGAGAACAAAATGAATAAATGCATATCATTCAAATAGTAAAAATAAAAAATAAAAATTAAGGCATAAATGCTAGTTAAAAATAAAAATATTACAAGTGTACAATGATTAAATTTTTAATTCTCTTTTAATAGAAAAATCAAACAAAATAATGTTCTATATAAAACATAAAATTAATATATTGTATTTAAATTTCAAGAATAAATAATTGATTAAGTCTAAATTGATTGAATTTTATAATAAAATAAGTATTTATATAAAATAATAGATTAACAAATCCTAAAAAATTGAAGTGGGTTGAATTTTTATATTATATAATAAACTTTTAAAAATAGAGTATTTTTATACTAAACAAATATTGTCAAAAAATTATTGAATTTTATATTATTATAAAAACATCGACACTATGTAAAAGTGAAAAATATATTGTTTATGTAAAAAATTAAATAAGGTCTTATATATTGTTTATTTAATTTTTATTTTGAGTTTTAATCTTTAACTGATATATACTTTTAGTAAATTTATTTTTCTCACAAGAAATGACTCATTAATATAAAGATATTACGTAATTATTTATAAGAAATAAGTTTTAGCTATTTAATGTGTACATAAAAAAGATAATAACTATTTATCATTGTATTATTTTTTTAAAAAAATTATGATTGTATAAATTTCCACTTTAAATTATGAATTGATGATATTTTAAAATAAAATTTTATAATAAATTCTTTATCTAAATAAATTATATTTCAATTACTTAGAATATATATATATATATATATAAAATTTGATTAGATGTTTATATATTGAAAGTGAATCAAACCAAATTAAATAAGATTTTATATAATTTTTAGTTATTTTTCCTTTTATGGATTTAACTGAAGTTTTAAAAAGTTAAAGAATAAAAAAGATCATTTATCTATTTTTTAATAATCATATATTGGTTTAAGGATAAATTTAAAAATAAAATTGAAATTTGGACATTTTGTATTGAAAAATGAAGTATGAAATAAATTTGAAAAACATATTAAAATTACGGGCTTTTTTGATAACCAAACCCTATACTATCTCCATGAGGACTAAATTTTTAATCAATCAAGAGATCACGAGAAGAAAACTAGTTCTAGAGTTTGATACTTAGATCTATAGAAATAAGACCCACTTATAACACTGGAGGAAATAAATCCCTTGATTTATTCTAAACCTAAAGAGGAAGAACAAATAACTAGAAGAATATCAAAGAGAAGGAAAACTGGATAAATAAGGAAAAATATAAGACAAATAATAATAATAATAATAATAATAATAATAATAATAATAAGGGATGTCACCCTCAATATTTTGAAAATTAGTCTAGATCGATAAAATCGAAAATTGGACTAATGACAAGTTTGGTTTAATTCGAAACGGTTTTCAATATTATTTTTATTTTAATTATTATAAATATATTTATATTTTTTAAATATTTTTTCTGATGTTTTAAAGTTATTTTAATAATATTTTTAAATTTTATTCATTATGTATTGAATTTATTAGATCAATTGAATTAAGAATCGGTCAATTGACCGGTCTGATTTTAAAAAATCTTGGTCACCCTACGTGCATTTGTGTATAACACATTAACAGTAACCATGCATGGAAGATTTGAATCATTTGATAAGAAAGATTGGTTCCATTTCTAGTCATTCGTAAATTAACAAAAAAATGTAATATGTTTTGATATAGGTGATCATATATCCCATCAATAATTAGGCTATCAAACTTTTTTTTTTTCTTTAGTTTATGTAATAATGGGTTTTGAATTTTATTGAGTGCATAATCTTCTTTTTACAGCCACCCAATAAATTTGTTACTAGTTAAGTCAATTTTGGCATTTAAATCACAATTAATAACCATATTTTTTTATTAATTAAGAAACACCTATATTATGAATGAGAAAAAAAAAAGAAAAAAAATTCATATCTTTGAACAAAATGAACAAAAAGGACCAAGGGTTTTGAAAATGGAAAATTTAAACACATCTTTTAATATTACTAAATTGAAATCTCGGAGCACAAATTTGTTAAATTTATTAAAATAAAGAATAATTTAAAAGACTCAGTACTTGCTATATCAAATTCAAACCAAGAGAAAAGTTATAATTTTCTTGAATGATATAGATCACTTTATGTATATAAATTAAAAAAATATTTATTTGATATAGGTTAATATCTTATATGCGAAACAAATGGTGTAGTTTTTACTAATTTTTTACCTAGTGTAAGCCTGTTTATTTTGTTTTTCTTTGAGGTGAGGCGTGGTAAACTTGTACTACTAGATCATTTGATATGAAGACTAGTCAGTAAGGTGGAAAAGCGACTGTTTAGGTTGCAGAGGTAATGATGTCAACACTATTATGTCACTTAAACTAAAATCTGTTTAATTCAGTGGACCAAACAAAAATAATATAAGTCAATTATAATTAGTTAAAATATCTTTAGAAGCTACCAAGCAATATTGCCTCCAAATTCAAACACTAAGAATGCGTTTTTCCCACCTTTTCCCTCTTCTTTCTGCCAACCTTGAATAAAGATCACCGAGAGCTTTCCCATCCACAATCGTCAAAATATATTCCTTTGTCCACATTAATTCCTGTTGATCATTTACACACGTTCTAGAGAATTAGAGATGCCATGTAGGCATTCTGTATCACGTGTCCTACACATTCCTCAGGTCTCCTGCCACACTTTCACACGAGTAACTTCGTGCTTAGCCCGCCCCTATATCTTTTTCCTTCTCTTTATATATACTAACATCTTGGCGCCTCAAGATCCTCTGTAACTTAAAGCTGAACTTACTTCCACTCAGTTCAACATAAATAAAACAACATGGTTCACATTTCAATGCCAATTTTAGCTACACAGGGCAGTAACTGCAGCAACCTTGCTAATCAAAATGTGCGTCATGAAGATGATCATATTTTTGTTTTTGGGCATGTTAATTTCTCAAAGGCAATGGATAGTGATGATGAGGACGATGGTGGCTACGACTACACCGCAGCAGCAGTAGCAGCATGTGATGGGGATGGGGATGGGGATGATGATGATGATGATGATCGAGATTATGACTATGCTCCAGCGGCTTGATGATACATTATATAGTCAATATACAGCCTAAAGCCTAGTCATGGAAAGCCCTAAATTTAGCCCCAGCTAAAGTTTGTAATGGTCATGGTCTATTTATAGTCAACTGTTCATTAGTAAGTGAAACAAGAAGATATGCTGCTATAACCTTCTTAGTCTTTCCTTTGAGAGGCGGCTTTTTGTTGATGTTTAGTGTTGTATATGATTATTATATATATACATATATATGCTTTCCATTTGCTAAGCGATACATATATATAGACGTCATCAAATCAAACGGTAAATGTAGCATACTGTGTTACTATGTATTGAATTTGTTTACAAGTAAAGAAGCAGTATATTGATAAATAAAACTAAAGAGAAGATAGTTGTCTAACGTACTATAAAATGAAGGGATATAAGTGATGCACTCATGTTGTTACTATTTACTAATGAAGTGATCAAGATAGAGTAGCGCTTTGATCCTTATCTTCTATCACAACAATCCAAATCTAGCAGCAGGGTTTGGGGAATCAATCATTAGACATTGAAATGGGAGCTCGATGGGTCAATTTGCTCGTTAAATTTGCATTCCTGCTGCATAAGAAAGTAGGCGTCATATATATCTATCTATAATATTCAAGCCCAAAAAAAAAAAAAAAAAAGAATCAGCAAAATCTCTGTTATGAACATAATACGCATACTCATATATTCATCACAATCATGATGAATTTGTTTGAATTATAAATAAAGCATCTCTTCCACTGAATGATCGCTTTTTAATCATGTAGCGTACTTGCTATATTTAACACTCAAAGCATATATGCCATTGTCGGAAAAGACGCATTAGGAACTAATGCTTCTTATCAATTTGTGCAAGCACTGAACAGATATAGTTCATAATTCTTTCATTATCTTGTTAATTAATTATGCCACTATGAGTTATCTCAAATTCTTCAGTAAACATTGTTATCATTAGGCATCGGGAGGCAAAAAACATTGGTTACACATACGCACTGTCTCTCTTGGAGTTTCAATAACTAATCATTCTATGAGCCCTACTGCTCCTTTCTGTCTTCATTTTGTTGCTGATTAAATATATAAGTAGCCAAAATTCATAGCTCTAAAGTTTTAAAATAATGAATTATTATAGTATTAAATTTATGAATATATATTCTTATTTAATGTGGATATTTAATTTAGCTGAAATCAAACCAAACCAGTTGGTTTGATCTAATTTGATTAAATATAAAATTTTATTTTATTTTATTTTTTTAAAATTTAGTTAATTTGATCCAATTTAATTTTAATTATTTAAAATTAAAAACAAATCTAACTGAATTAATTGAATTTTATAATAAAAGAAACTTATTTATATAAATGATACAAATATAAATGTATTCGAAAATATAAAATAATATATATATATCTGCATATATATTGATTATATAATATGTATTATATCTATATGTAGTTAAAATAATATAACTTACATTTAAAAATATTTCCTTAAAAGATTTAGCTAAAGTGGAATAAATTAAACACAATTTAATCCAGCTCATGGAAAACTTTATTTTGTTTTATTTTATTTAAAAATATATGTTTTAATTAATTCAGTTTTAATAAAAACTGAATCAATTAAATGCCCACCTTATTTTTATCAACCCATGTGACTATATCAAGTGGCAAACCTTGACATGTTGGTTATAGTGTGATTGCACTTGCCATAAACCCCATTGGTACAATACCGGTATTTTTAGAATCTGATCATATTAAAGTAATTAAAAATTGATAAATGATTTAATCTAATTAAAAATTAAAAACAGTCAGTTAAAAAATTAGTTAATGTTAGAACTTGATCAAATAGCTTCAAATTTAAATTATTTTATTTTATGAAAAATTTCAAAAAATTTTAAAATTACACTATTTTAGCTCAAAGTTTAAAAGTTAAAAATAATTCTAAAAATTATGTTATTATTTTATCATATTATGTTATTTTTTTCTAATTTTAATATATCTTTCAAGTATTCTTTATATATATTTAAAAATTTTAAAATGGTCTACTAAGAAATCAAATCGATCCAACCAATTAAACAAATTAAATCAGCAACCAATCAATTCAGTCACCTATCCAATTTTAAAAACATTGTACAACAGACTGTGATATTGCTAAAGATCTCGTTATTCATGAAGCTCTAGACATCTCATTCTCTTCTGGTTTTAAATTTCAAAATTTTGGACTCATCTATTGCAAGCTCTTGGATCAATAGTAGGACTCATAAGCAACGGAAGTTACTCCACATTTTTTAGGACATTGTATCTATGGCAAACTTTTTTCAAGTGTTATTTTTCATCATATTCCGAGATCAGCCAACAATTCAGTTAATGATTTTGCCAAGCAAGGAGTCTTCAGAATTGTAGATTTCTTGGCCAAATTATAACCTTCATTTCTATTTCCTGCATTACTACTTTTCACTTAACATGTCTTGATCTAATTTTAGGTGCATTTGAAAGGTATCGTGTCTATATTAAATTTTTTTTCCACTCTCGATTAATTTTAATAAAAATATCTATCAAAAAATATAAAACTAATGAAATATATATAGTTGATTAATATCAATAAATCTACAACTTTAAGGTTTTGAATTATTATGATGTCAAGACTGCAAGTTTAGATACCATGCAGGAACATTATTAATCAAATTTATTAAATTTTATTTAGTATTTTATTTTTTAGGTTAAACTTAATTTTAAAAAATATTTTATTTAAGAGATTTTGATATTATTTATAAGATTAGAGAATAAAATTACAATCTATTATATTTTAAAAAATTTAGAATCTATTATATTGTAGAAAGTTTTATTATTTTCTTATTTATTTTGATTTTAGTTTCTTAATATAAAAATTTAACCTATAAATATGGCTATAAGCACCTTATGTAAAGGGTTTGGAGTTTTTTTTATAAAAATTTATAGAGAGAGAATTTCTATTTATTCTTTCAAATTTTTGGTATTCTTTCAAGAATTAATGAACTTTTGATATTTATTTGTTTGGTATTTATACGCGAATCAATAGACTTTAGGTGGTTGTTTCTAGTTTTTCACATCTTTCATTCTCATAAAATTTCGCTATATCAGCTTGGTATGAGAGCTACACTCCTTCCTATATTGCCATGCCACTCGAACTCAACAATCATGATAAGAATCTACCTGCAGATGAAATTCATAAATGTGATTGTGTGATGCAATTGAAGCAATATTACTCTATTTTTAATTTGGGGTATGATGAATATATTTCAATAATTAATTGGGAATTACTTGCAATATATGTAATTATTTTGATGATGTTACAAAAGAAAATCCTGATCCATTCTCTTAGTTTCTGTTTATGATCATATTTAGATGTGAATAGAATCCAAAACTCACTTAATTAAGAGCTAACAGAGATTATAACATAAATCTTTCAGACCTCCAAAATACTAGAACTAAATTATATAGTAAATTCTCTCTTACTATAAACCTTGCCTAGGCTACGATAACCTAGCTCCCTTTCCTCTTGTGTGATTGACTTGCAAAGCAACTTGTAGAACTCCTAAAAGGGAGATTCATAAGTTTATTAGGCAGACGCCTGTAAAATATTCAGAAAGGTAAACAAAAGGAAGAAATTAATTAGTGACATGTTGAAATTAAGGCTTTGGAACTATCAAAACTAAATCAGGTGGAAATGAGCTGCTGTTTTGAGGTGGTTTCAACGTCAAAAGAAGTGATTAAATGGCGCAAAGGGGAGCGACGAAGGCATATTGGGGAGCTTGGGATGTTTTACATGAATTGAAAAGGGTGCTGCGAGGTTTTAAAGACGTGAGGTTTAATGTTATTAACTGATGGGATAATGAAATTGCTGGAAATCTATTAAAAGTAGCTGCTGATAAACCAGGTCCTTTTGCTAGGTTCTTTTAGGAGGAATTTTTCTTCTACAGTTATGGATATTTGCGTAGTGTTTTGCATTTTGCAGTTTGGAGGTCTTGTGATAAAGCACCCATAATAAAATATAATCAGTATTTGTGTCTTTTGGTTGATCCTTTCAACTTCTTTTTAATAAAAGTAACGTCTTTATTATCAAAAAAAAAAAAAAGTAGTGACATGTTACCAAAATTTTGAAGGAAAGTTTTTTTTTTTTTTTCTTGGTTTGGTTTGAATTTCGATTAGAGTTTCGAATTTGGAACCTCTAAGCCATATATATATATATATATATGACTTCAATATATTACTGAACCAATGATTGATTTACTTTTATACCTTAATAGTTCGAATACGCATTTAGTTTTTTGAGCAGTAACGCGACATTTCTTTTCAACTTAAACCGCACCTGCCTCGTGATCAATCCAAAAAGCATAAACTATTCAGATAAATTTGAAGAGAATATGAAGTTATGATGCGATGATGTTTGCCATTGTCAATTTGCTTTCTACCATTGTACCCGTATTTTCAAAGGATAACAGCCCCACTGTTAAACCAAGCAAAAAGGGGATCCACCCACTTGATATGCACAGTCACCACCAGCTCCCCAATACCGCACTCTGCCCAAAAATCTCAAAATGTATATATACGCTGGACCCAACCCTAAGATAATCTTAACTACTGCAGATCAAAGGCAATCACAATGGCTCAACTGACATGTCTGCTGAAGTGTCATACGGAACCCTAGCTTGGACATTGGACCACATGTACGTTTAGTAGGCATCAAGCCTTGCACGCACTTGAACCTCTAATCCACACTCCTCAACGTGCTTCACTTGTGCCCTAATAACTACAACACCTTCCCCTTCCCTTTATATATGCTCCACATCTCTTCCCCCATTCCAACACAACATAGCAGATATTAGTTCCATTTCTTTACTACTCCATTTGTAGTTTGCGTTTTTCTTGAATTCATACACTGAAAATGTTCCTCATGTCCCAAGCTGATGCCATTGCTCCTTGGTGCAATGTTGATGAAGATAAAAGTGGTCTTGAGGAGGGGATGTTATTACGCGCCAGCCTGTTACATTGATGGTGATGTGATGCCGATGATAAAGATTATGATTATGCTCCTGCAGCAACCATGGAGGGTCATGGTGATGACGATGATGATGATGATCAAGATACTTCTCCTGCTGCATGATGATAATATATAAATTTTTTCATCTGCAAGTAGGGGATTCGAACTTCAATCTTTATCCCAAAAAAAAAAAAAAAGCACTTTACCAGCTTAGCTATATGCATGCATAATCATGATATAGTATCAGTCTACTGGCTATGCCCTAGCCCTATGGCACAAAACAATGGTGGTTCTCTTCTCATTATATTCTCTTATCTTAAAAATTAGTTAGGATGAGAAGGTATACTATAGTTAATATGCCAAACGCTGTTGATGTATGGGCTGATGATCAGATGGAGGGATTATCTGCAACGGAAATGAATGATGAGATGCATCATGTATCATCATATTTCGATTCAGCTACTTATAATAAATATAGTTTTACATATTGTCAGGATATACGTGATTGCTATATATACAATGTTAGGATGCTAGATAATAACCATTATATTTAGATATTTCTTGAATATATTTATTTGGTATTCTTTTAAAGATTGAAATTCTTATGTCAATCATTTTGAAAAAAATAATTTCCTAAAACTGCATATGATATAAAACTTTAGGCACATATTTATCTAAAAAAATTATTTACATGATTTTAAGAAGTGAAAAACTAAAAATTCTGGTCATTGATTTTTAATTTAAGTTAATTTGATTGCATTATGAAATTGGTTGACAAATGAAGAAACTTAAACTTTATAATCTTAATTCCATACCGTACATAAATTAATTATAGTTATTTGAAAGGGTTGGACTTATGGTTATGTTCTTTTAACGAAATCATATTAAAGTCATTTTACTCAATCCTTTTCAATTATCTTTAATTTTGAGCATCGAATATTATTTTGTTATATGTTATACACACAACTGACAACAGATACATTATACATATTATAATTTAAAGATCAAAAGATTATAAATTATAAAGAAACCAAATCAATGTATTTTATATGCATAAATGCTTAGATCACCTTAGTGAAGTATTGTATGGGATTCAGTGGTTCAGGGCGGCTCATTCTAGAGCTGAGTTATTGGGGCAGAGCAAGGTGAAGTGTGGAGGCCATTGCCTTCCAAATTTTTAAAACGTTAAGTTTTGACCTATCATTTATATAGATGTTTCAAATAATTATTCAATTAGGTCCTTTCAATTTTTTAAAAATATTATTTTGACTTGTATTTTATATAATTTTCTTTAAAAGTATCTATATGTGATTTCAAAATTTTCTTAACTTCAGTTATTGTTCACACATATATATATTAAGAGTTTGCATATTAACTTGATATTTTACTCTTCCAATTTCTAACTACTTAATTCTAGTTACGTCCCGTTGACTTGCCAGGGTATTGAGAGAAAAGCAAATCTAATTAATGACCAAGATTAGAAAACGGCTTAAATTAGGAGTAAATGATTTATGTCCACAGTTCTAATTCAATTAATCTATATTTTTGTGAGGATAATATTGTTTATTGGTTCATTGAAGAAGTTATATTGGTTTGCTATGTCTATTCCTTCGATAAACACATCAAGTTCATTAATTTAAAAGATAAGCTATATATATATATATACATGGCGATACTATTATATATTCATCAAGATAATAAAAAAAAATGCCTTCCATAAACACATCTACTTGGTAATTATTAGAAGTCTGAACCCTTATCAAGCCACAAGTCACTATTTAATCAAAACTGCTATTTATATAGAAAAACTAACCAGTGAATAAATAAAGCATTCATGTGTCATTATCTCAAATAATCTTTTAAGCTAAATAAACAATTATCATATAAATTATTGTATGTCAATCATAAACCTGTGAAGCACCGTCACTTAATTTAATAATAATATCTATCATAATTCTATGAATATATCTATGTTGCGTTGTGTCAAACACTTATTTTAAAACATATGGTTTAATAAATATCCATGCCATATATTTTTTATTCTGTTATGAATGTGCCATATTCATTTATTATACAACAGAACTGGAATAATGTGCAATCCGTTAAGGAGAATATTCAATTTGTTGCCTGTACTATATAATAATTATTTTTAAGATTGACAAAGCAATTATAAAATAAAAAATTTGTCAAAGGAGTCGTATCCTAATGGGACCATGGAGATTTGTGATTTAATTTGAAATTTAAATATTGCATTGGAGAGCTGCGCATGAGTTTCAGATCCAAATTAAATACGCAAGCAAAAGAAGATTTTATGAAGCATAAGCCAAGAAAACCAGAATTGTTCCTTTTGCATTTTTGTTTTTAATCTCAATGGATTGAACTTACTAAATTAAAACAATTTCAGTAGAAAGGTAATACCAAACTAGAAATTGTTTGTTTTCATGTTTGGATTTTACACTAGTATTAATTTTTTTTATCAAATCCTAGTTGAACAATGGTCCATTATATTGTAACTCAACTTCAATTTAACAAACCCACTTGGAAAATCTTGTGACACCAATTAACGGATGCAAAAGGCCTTTTTTTTTTAAAAAAAAAAAAAAAAAAAGAGCCTAATTGGTCTTGAACAAGTTAATAAGCTTAGGCTCCTTTTCGAGTGGTTATTTATCTTCCTATATTGCAGAATATTCAACGTTCACATACGTTTCGATCATCAACCTTGCTGTGTGCCTGTTCAGATTCATCCGAAGAATAATTTTCCTATTCTTATGAGGGTATTGGATAATTGTAAGCAGTTATTTTATATATTATTATATTGTTGATTGAATGAGTATATAAATATGCGATATACACTTAGTGTAGATAATTTTTTACTATATTTATCACCTACAAACCAAAACATATAATTTCTGTAAGTCTAATATAAGCTCTCTCTATAATAAGAGAATTTTCAAAAACTATTGGACAAAAGTCAATAAATCTCTATAAATTATATTTATATTCGTGCAAGATAGATAAAGATTTGTATCTCAAACTCTCTTTTTCCTTTGTCAAGAAATTTTACAATGACATTTTTACAGGAAATTTAAAAAGGTTTTTCTATTAATTTGAAATAGAATGTTTCTTGAATATATATATATATATATATATATATATATATATATATATATATATATATATATATATATATATATATATATAAAAAAAAAAAATAAGTGTGTATATCAAGAATATTTAAAAAAATATTTTTTTGAGAGAGTTTATGTGTTTAT
>CATIWR010004718.1:0-12820 GCA_949677035.1 Omphalea diandra | reverse complement strand
ATGGGAACTTGTTCCTAGGCCTAAAAATCACCTTACTATAGACAGTAAATGGGTGTTTAGGAACAAGTTAGATGAGCAAGGTGTCATCACTAGAAACAAGGCTAGATTGGTTGCCAAAGGATACAACCAAGAGGAAGGCATAGACTATGATGAAACCTTTTGTCCCCATAGCAAGATTAGAGGCCATTAGGATTCTCTTAGCATTTGCATGCCATATGAATTTTAAACTTTTTCAAATGGATGTTAAGAGTGCATTTTTAAATGGCATCATTAAGGAGGAAGTGTATGTTGAACAACCTCCCAGTTTTGAGTCACATTGTTTTCCAAATCATGTTTTTAAACTAAACAAAGCCCTATATGGTTTAAAACAAGCACCAAGAGCTTGGTATGAAAGACTTAGTTTGTTTCTTTTACAAAATGATTTTGAGAAAGGAGAGGTTGATACCACACTATTTGTGAAAAAGCATATACATGACACTTTAATTGTCTAAATCTATATTGATGATATTATTTTTGGTGCTACTAATGAATCTCTTTGTGAGGAATTTATTAAGTGTATGACTAGGGAATTCGAAATGAGCATGATGGGAGAGCTCAAATTCTTTCTTATTCTACAAATCAAGCACCTCAAAGAAGGGATCTTCATCAACCAAGCCAAGTACACGAAGAAAATGATAAAGAAATTTGGCATGGAAGGATGTAAGGTAGCAAAAACTCCAATGAGCAGTACCATTAAGCTAGACAAGGATGAATCAGGTACAGTAGTAGATGAAAAAAGATATCGAGGTATGATCGGATCTCTACTCTATCTTACTGCCTCTAGGCTAGATATAATATTTAGTGTTTATATGTGTGCTAGATTTCAATGTTCACCTAGAGAATCTCATTTGAATGCTGTAAAGAGGATTTTCAAATATTTGCATGGCACTATTCACTTAGGACTTTGGTATCCTAGGAACTCTTCCTTTAGCATAGTAGGGTACTCGAATACGGATTACGCAGGTAGTCTTTTAGATAGAAAAAGCACTTACGGGACTTGCTAATTCATAGGAGAATGTCTAGTCTCTTGGTTTAGTAAAAAGCAAGTAGCAGTTGCCTTGTCCACTGCAGAAGCCGAGTGTGTTGCGGCGGGTTGTTGTTGCACCCAAGTTATTTAGATGAAACAACAATTAAAGGACTTTGGTAAAGTGATTGATTACATTCCCATTAAATGTGACAATACAAATGCTATTAATCTTTCAAAAAATCCCATCCAACATTTTAGAAGTAAACATATAGATGTTATACATCACTTTCTTAGAGATTATGTGCAAAAAGGTGATGTTGTGTTAGAATTCATTGACACTAATCATCAACTTACAGATATTTTCACTAAACCTCTAAATGAAGAAAGAATGCACTTCATTAAGAGAGAATTGGGAATGCTTGATGGAAGCTCCCTCAAGTGAAAATTATTATTTGATCTAGTGTGATATGTGTGTGATATGTTTAATTAATGATATTTAAAGTTTTTATACTTTGATTTTAGGAGATCACTTGTTTTTTCAAAATTTTTCATTGTTATCCTTGATGACTCGCAATTCACGGTCGCAAATTACAAGTCAAACTTTTTTGGCTGTCAAATGTCAATTTGCGGTCGCGAAAATCACTCTCCACCGCGAATTTTGTCAGTTTTTCAAAATTCTAACCGTTACAACGTGCATTCCCAAGGAAAATTTGTCCGTTACGTACATTTTTTAGAATTCACGGACACGAATTACAGTAACTGACTCATATTTATGAGATTTGATTGCCAACCATTGCCAACCCTTTATTTAATCCATTTCTAGCCATTTCTTACCATTTTTACACCCCTTGAAGCCTATAAATACCCCTTTAAACAGTGATTTCATCATAACTCAACTCTCCTAACTTCCAAATCTCCAATCTCTCAAAATTTCTCCTCTCTCTGGCAATTGCCATGGCACCCAAGAAATCTTCAAGAGCCGACAAGGGTAAGGGAGTTGCAAAACCCTCTGCCCCTCCCTCTCTTCTCAACATGAGAGGATTAACCCGTGAGGATAAGGAGAGATACAAAGAAAACCTCTCCAAAACCATCCTCCCAAACAAAATACCCTCATCCTTTCTGCTTGAATCTCTTGGTCTCGCCAACGAAATCTGGGCATTCTTGTCCAATTTGGGCTGGAATGACTTTATCTTCCGAGCGGAACCAGGATATAAAGAAATTGTTCGAGAGTTCATGTGCACGGTTCAGTTGAGCCGCAAAATGGAGTCTTCTACAGGGCAATATGGACGGACTTTTTGGGCATTCAGAGATCCATACTACATTACTTTCGAGCAGTTGTCTGGCCTCTTCAGTCTTCAAGTCGGTGAGCACATTCCATTCGTCATTGCTGCCCTTGATGTCATCTACTTTGAGTTTTGGGCAGAAATATCGATAGAGGCCAAGCACGACCCTCAATCTTCCTTAGCGAAACATATCAAGACTTTGCCCTTATGGATCCTTCATCGCATCATCACGTTCTCCATCAACGCTAGGGGCGATGGAAACGAAAAGGTGTCACAAAAAGATCTTGCCTTTCTCTTCTGCTTGGTGAAAAACAAGCCCATCCAAACCGGTAGGTATCTAGTGGATCAGTTGATTCACATGAGTACCAAGCCAAAGAGTCAAATTTTACTCCCGTTCGCACGTCACCGCAATTTATCGCTTCGTGGGTGCTCTCGACAAAGACAAGGAAAAATTCCTCACCAAAAAGTATCTGCCTTCACAGAACTTTTTGGATCTCACATACCTCATCAACGCCAAGGCGACCCATCCTGAATACTATGCCTACTTACTTGGCCCATATGGTGCACAACGACTTGAGAGTTGTCAAGCCTCTAAAAGGAAGCGCCTCCACATTGAAGAGGTTCCTTCTTTAGCCCTGTCTGCTCCTCCTCTACCAAAGCCAACCGAACAGGTATCGCTCTCCACCATCAACCACAAGTTGGATAAGATAATGCGAATGATGAAAAGACGATCACTCTTCCTCTCCCATCTCCACAACGACATGGTGGATCTCCAGGAGAAACTTGGAATTCCGCCTTGCCACCTCCCTGATTTTACAGATTTTAACGATACTCAAGATAGGGATCAAGGTGTGGAACATGGAAATAAAGCCGAAGGTGGCCTCCCAGAGATAGCGGCAGACTCGTTTGGCTATGATAGCGATTCCCCCGCCTTTTAATGTTTAGGTTTCTTTTTGTACTTTATTTTTATTTGGTTACCTTTTGTAATCCAATCTTGTAATCACAAAGTTAGTATATTTATAAAACATTTGTTTTTGCATCTCTTTATGCATTCCATGTTTGTTTCTTATAGACTTTTGCTTCTTATGCTTAACTTTCCTTTAATTATCTTTAGTCTTCACTAATTCTTTTTTGGTCTTGCCAAAGAGGGAGATAAAATTAAGATCCAAGTGAAAAATTAG
Source organism: Omphalea diandra (assembly GCA_949677035.1). Lineage (NCBI taxonomy): Eukaryota > Viridiplantae > Streptophyta > Magnoliopsida > Malpighiales > Euphorbiaceae > Omphalea > Omphalea diandra. The sequence continues at coordinate 9,350 of CATIWR010004718.1, read as the reverse complement.
AGATAACTAATTAAAGGGGAGTAAACAAGCAAGTGCATAAGTTAAGGGAGAGTAACGTAAACAAATTAGGTTTTACACTTAAGTTATTTTACACTTAGAAAATTTTTGCTAAGTTATTTTACACTTAGGAATCTTTGCTATGTTATGATTCAATTTTACTTCTCTACACTTATTTTTCACTTTGGATCAATCTAGGTTGTCCAAATCAAAAAGAGGGAGATTATTGGACTAAGATGATTAATCCTAAGTTTAGAACCTCTGATTATGCATAAATGAATCAATCTCCCAAGAAGAAATGAAAGGAGTTGATAAACTCCAAAGTGACATGTAAATCGTGACCGCAATCTAGGATTCGCAACCGCGACACATGTTAAGACATACTGAAATTCAAGCAGGCCAAATTGCGGAGCCATTCTCGGCCGCGACCGATGGAAAAGTAGAAGCCATTCTGTGACAGATGAATTGGCGGTGCAAGTCATGCCTTAGTCGCGATCGCGAATTTTAAAGTAACTCAAGAGGGAAGCAAATCCACAACCACAGCTTGACAAGTGTCCCAGAAGACTATTGGAAGTCAAATTTCGTGGAGGCATCTTGCTGGTAGCGATCGCGAATCCTGTGGAAGAAAGATGACTTCTTTGGTGCCTAGGGCCAACAAACAATATTCATAAACTCTTCAACAACAATAGTATTCTTATTGAAAATTCTATAAGCTTTGCTGGAGGTGGAATATCCTAAGAAAATACCTTTATTTATTTTGAATCAAAATTTTCAAGATTATCTTTGGTATTTAAGATTTAGCACTTACATCCAAATAGTCTTTGGTATGTCAACTTAAGGCTTTTACCATTCCAAAGCTCATAAGAAGTTCTATTAAGAATGGGTCTCTTAAAAACATATTTTCAAAGTAATATGAAGTATTGATAGCTTTAACCTAAAAGTAATTAGGCAATAAATACTGATTGAGTATAGTTCTAGCCATCTCTACTAGTATTCTATTTTTCCTCTGTACAACACCATTTTGTTGTGGTGTTTTAGGAGTTGAAAAGTTATGAAAAATCTCATTCTCTAAGCAATAAGATTCAAAAGATTCATTTTAAAATTCTTTTTCATGGTCACTCCTTATAGAAGAAATGAAATAACCATTTTCATTTTAAACTCTTTTTGCAAAACTTTTAAAAGCATCAAAGGTGTCATGCTTATGAGTTAGAAATGATACCTAAGTAAACCTAGAGTAATCATCAAGTAGGACAAGTGCATAATATTTTTCACCTAAACTAGCACTCCTAGGAGGTCCAATCAAGTCCATATGGATAAGTTAAAGAGGTCTAGATGTACTTACAACATTCTTTATTTTGAAAGAGGATTGATGTTACTTTCCCATTTGGCATGGTCCACATATCTTGTCCTTAGAGAACTTTAGCTTGGGAAGACCTTCCACTAGATTTCCTTTTGATAAGCTTTGTAGAAGCTTTATGCTAGCATGTCTAAGTCTTTTATGCCAAAGCCAAGCTTTATTGCTAAGTGACACAAGACACTTAAAAGATTGGTTAGCCAATTGTCTAAGTCAATTAGGTAGGTATTGCCCTTCCTTTCACCTTTAACAACTACCTTTTTATCTACTAAAGTGGTAATTTGACATTCACTAGGGTCAAACGTGACTTTTTTACCCTTATCACATAATTGATTTGCATTAAGTAAATTATGTTGTAAACCATCTACAAGTAAAACATCATCAATGAGAAAACAACCATTCTTACCAATAGTTTCAATGCCAATTACATTACCCTTGGCATTGTTTCTAAAAGTGACATTGCCACCTTCCTTCTCTTTTATGGCCATTAATAGCTTATTGTTACCCATCATGTGCTTTGAGCATCCACTATCTACATGCTAATCATTCACTTCATTGGTGGTTGCCAAACAATCTTACATAATACAAGTAAATCATTTTTGTTTTGGTAGCCAAGCATACTTGGGTCCTAGGGGGCTAGGCCTAGAAGGGTCCTTCAATTTGAAGTGAGCCTTCCTAATATAACAATGAATGTCAATATGACCAAACTTCATGCAATAATGACATTGGAGATTAGACTTATGAGTCTTTCTCCTATACATGGCTTTGGTATGAGTAGGGGTATTTCTCATACCATGATGATGTGTGTAAGCATGAGCATGAGCATGAATGGTAAAGTGTTGAAGTAAACTTTCTATATGTGTTGGGGTGAGCATGCTTCTTGGTGTATATATATGCATGATTAGCCCTTTTTGGCATAGGCTTTAAGCCTTTCTGTGCCTTCCCTTTGCCCTTGGGCAATGGTGGCTTAGTGTTTTGAGCACTTTTCCTTCCAACTACCTCAATAGTAGATGTTTGAGGTGTTAAGGCTCTAATGAAGGTTGTGTGAGGAGGATTAGATGATGAGGAGTCTCCATTAAAGCTAAGACCATGTCTAACCAAAGGTCTTTGAGATACAATTAATATATCTAAACCCTTTATGAAACTTAAAAATGGAATTTCTAAGCTCAATTACTTCTCCTTTCAAGGTATCATTTTGCTTTCTTAAGGAATTTAGAGAAGAAGATGATTTAAAGAGACTCTCAACGGATTTCTTGAGTTCTTCATTAGAAGTCCTCAATTCACTTACAAGATTACTTATGGATTTACATTCATCTTCTAGTTTAGAGCTTTTTTTCTTGTAAGATTTCATTCGTGACTGTATTTGTCACATCTCAAAGTGAGTTCTTGTAAGAGCTCATCATCTACATCAGCTAATTCATCATAATCTTCATAAGAATGGGGTGAAGAACTTACCTCATTTGAAGAGTCATCTTGTGCCATGAAGTACAAATTTATAACTTCCCCCTCTTCATCCTCTTCACTTGAGCTGTCATCCCAAATTACTTTGAAACCGTTCCTTTTCTCATTGTCCCTTTTCTTCTTCTTCTTTAATTTGGGCAATCACACTTGATGTGGTCTTATTTGCCATATTCATAGCATATAAACACACCTATTCTTTCCTTGAGGTTTGGAGTTACTTTTTTAAAGTTTCTTTTGTCTTTTCTTCACCTTATCAGCTCTTTTGTTCTTCTTGAAAGCATGGCCAGCTCCTCTTCTTCTTTATCACTATCTTTTTCACTTGAAACAACCTTTGGTTCCTTTTCTTTGGATGAAGATTTAAAAGGAAAGTCTTTTTTTCTGCTTTGTCTGTTTTGTCTCCTTGCCCTCTCATCTTCTTTATCTCTTCATCCTTCTTTAAGGCTAGCTCATAAGTTAGAAGCTTGCTTATGAGAACATCAGTTCGCACCTTCCCAATCTTTAGATTTGACTCTTAGATGCTGTATACTCTGGCACTAAATTTTTCAAGAGGTACGGATTTAAGAATTTTTGAGTTTACCTCATGATTGTTGAGGATCCTTTCAAATTTCTTCATATTTGTGACAATCAAAAGGAGCATATTTGTCATGTCTGTGATGTTTTCATTTTCCTTCATTATAATCAGCTCTCATTTGGTCACATACATCTCTAGCCTGTTGGATTTCACAAATGTGAGGTAATATTGGACCATTCATATTTATTCTTTTAAAAAATAACTAAGAAGGATTGCCTTAGCCCTCATGTTCCTTCCATTAGATCTTCCGTAAGCTTCAATCCATTCTTCTCTTGGGATTAATTCTTCATTTCCATCAACCACCTTAGTAAGTGGCTTTCACTCTTTTGCTATGATGTCCCAAAGATCCACCACATCATTGTCTAAATATATTTCCATCCTATACTTTCAATGAGTATGATCAGATCCATCAAAATATGGCTTAAGATGGGTGTGGATTCCTTCTTGTGCCATGATCTTTTGTCATGCAATGATCTTCCCTATGCAATTAACGATTGAAATAAGACTTGGCTGTAATACCACTAGTTGGCCTTTGAGCACTAAGAAGGGGGGTTGAATTAGTGGGAAACTAAACAGTTCGAAGGGAGGATGAGGTGTTTAGAGATTAGAAGAAGAGTAAAAAGAAATAACACACAATGTTTATAGTTGTTCAAGTGTTAACAAACCCTAAGTCTACTCCCTAATTCTTCACAATTGGGTGTTTCACTTAACTTTTCCAAACTCACACCAAAGTTGAACAATGTGTTTTGATGGCTCACACACAACCTTACAATTTGTGTTTTAAGTATCACACAAAATCTCACTCAAGTATTTTATACAGGTTCACACTTTAACCTATTATAAAAGTTTTGAAGGCTAGGCTAACTCTCAACCCAAATACAATGGTGTTTAATGCTTACACCCAACAATAATAACTCACAATCAAAGAATAAGAAGTTGTGAAGCAAATTTGTAAGAGTTTGGCTATAATTAATGAAAATTTCTTGCGTTCATGTCTATTTGATGGAGTACTTATATGCAACATCCACCAAAGAGACATTACTAAAAAACTATACCTAAATCTGTAAGGTAAGCTAGGCAGATTTTGCATTAAATGCCTGTCAGACGGATTTCGTGGTTGTGACTGGCATTTTCGATCACGATTTTTCAATTTGCACTGGGAAGACCAGAATCTAGGTAGAAAACCCTATTTGTGTCTAACGACCAGTCTACGTGTCCTACTGCCAGTGGTGCTCCAAGAAATATAGTTATTGTGTTTGACCAACCAACCAAAAGTAGTGGTCGCAATTGAGATTCTTCTTGGGCCCAGTAGGGACCGCAAATCCTTCTGTTTGGTGAGAAGAAAACACTATCTTGGGTTGTGATCAAAACAGGTGCTTTGGCCTCATGAATTTTGATATCCTAATGGTCATTTTGAACACTTGGCATGTTATGGTTGTAGACTGAGTTCCTTCCTTTCAGCTACAAAATTTGTGATCGTGACTCTAGACGTGAACACCACCACAAATCTCTCTATATGTTATTTAAGTCTTCCTCAGTTGAATCGTGACTGTTATTTCCTCTGCAAATTCATCTGGCCCAAGTTCATCCATTCTTATTGTAAGGTTGCGATCGCAATTTACAGGATCCTAACCGCGAATATGGATGCCTTACTTAAAGCTAAAGAATTAAACTTTCATGCAACTTTCAATGTAAACTTGACTTAGAAACTACAAAAACAACACTTAAACAAGACATTAGTACCTATCAATCTTCATTGTCAAGATCAAAAGTGGCATTTCACTTAGGTTTGACCAAACTAGTCTTGCATCCAAGATCAAGTTTATTAGATCAATCAATATAACATTCATGGACTTTTTAACTACTATAGACTTCTTGTTAAATACCTTATAAGCTTTTATAAAGGTGAAATAACCAAGAAAAATGCTTTCATAGGTTTTTTAGGCAAATTTCCAAGATTATCCTTAGCATTAAGAATGTAGCATTTGTAATGAAATGCTCTAAGGTGTGAAATCTTGGGCTTTCTACCATTCCATAACTCATAAGTGTTTTTATTCAAAATGGGTCTTTTGAAAAATCGATTGGCAATACATGTAGTATTGATGGCTTCAGTCCAAAAGTAATTAGGTAAAGACTACTCATTGTGCATTGTTATTGCCATCTCTACCAATGTCCTATTTTTCATTTCTATAACACCATATTGTTGTGGTGTTTTAGGAGTAGAAAAGTTATGAGAAATCCCATTCTCTAAATAAAGTTTTCAAAAGATTAATTTTAAAAGTCTTTTCCATAGTCACTTTTAATAGAAGAAATGAAGTAACCTTTTCATTTTGAACTCTTTTAGTAAAATTTTTAAAAGCATCAAAAGTGTCACTTTTATGAGCAAGGAAAAAGATCCAAGTGAACTTAGAGTACTTATCAACAAGCATAAATGGATAGTATTTTTTACCAAGACTAGCATTTCTAATGTGTCAAACTAAGTCCATAAAAATAAGTTGAAGAGGCCTAGAAGTACTAACAACATTATTGATTTTGTAGGATGTTTGGTGTTACTTCCCCATTTGACAAGGGTCACATGCTTGTCCTAAATATACTTGAGCTTTGAAAGACCTTTTACTAGCTCTCCTTTTGATAGATGTTGTAGAAGCTTCATGCTAGCATGTCTAGTTCTTTTACACCAAAGTCAAGATTTATTACTAATAAAGACAAGAAACTTGAAGGATTGGTTATCTAAATTGTCTAAATCAATTAGGTAGGTATTGCTTTTCCTTTCACCTTTAAAAACTACCTTCTTATCCAACAAAGTGGTAACCCGACATTATCTAGGGTTAAAAGTGACTTTGTTACCTTAACATGTAATTGACTTACACTCAAAAGATTATGCTTCAAGCCATTAACTAAAAACACATTGTCAATAAAAGAGCAATCCTTATTACCAATGATTCCAATGCTAATCACCTTACCTTTGGTACTATTTCTAAATGTGATATTGCTACTAATCTTCTCTTTAATAGATGTATAATAGTTTTTTATTTCCAGTTATGCTTTGAGCATCCACTATCTATATGCTAATCATTGTCTTCTTTGGTGGCTTTCTAGAATTTCTACAAAACAAATTCATTTCATCTTTATTTAGGTATCTAAACATACTGAGGTCCTTAGAGGTTAGGCTTACAAGGATCCTCCAATTTGAAATGCACCTTCCTAATGTAGTAAAAGACATTAATATGCCTATATTTCATGTTAATAATGACATTGGAGTTTAGACTTATAAGTCATTCTCCTATGAGCAACCTTAGTATGAGTAAGAGGCCTTTTCACACTTTGGCTATATGAATTGCATGTATGTGCAAGAATGGTGAGGAGTAGAAGAGAAGTTTTTATGTGTGTTTTTTTAGCATACCTCTTAGTATACATGTATGCATAATTTGCTCTTTGAGACTTAGCTCTTGAGCTTTAAGAGGCTTTTCCTTTGCCTTTAAGCGCATGAGGCTTAGTGCTTATAGCACTTTTTCTTCCCAATCACCTATACACTAGAAGTTTGAGGTGTAGAGGCTCTAATGAAGATTAAAGGAGAGGATAAGGAAGATGAGGCCCTATTGAAACTAAGTCCATGTTTCACAAAAGGTGGTCTTTGAGATACAATAAATGTATCTAAAGCTTCTTTCTCTTTATGAAATCTTGAGATGGAGTTCCTTAACTCAATGACTTCACCTTTTAAAGATTCATTTTCTTTTCAAAAAGAGTCAAGGGAGGATGAAGTTTTAGGAAGATTTTTTTAATGATTTATTGAGTTCTTCATTTGAAATTCTCAAGTCATTCAAATGATCATTTAAACATTTAAATTCATCTTTAAGTTTAAAACATTTTTCCTTATAAACTTTCATTTTTTATTTATATTTTTTACATCTCAATGACATAGCTTCAAGAAGCTTATCATCCTCATCCTCAAATGCATTATAATCATTAAAAGAATGAGAAAAAGTACTTACCTCATATGAGTTGTCTTTTTAAGCCCTGAAGCAAACTTGGCAATCTTATCTTCTTCGCTTGAATCATCATCCTATGTAGGTTTGAACTTCATTTTCTCTTTGTCCCTTTTCTTCTTCTTTTATAGCTTCGGACATTTGGATTTTATATGATCTTGCTTCCCACATTTAAAACAAGTCACCTCATTCTTCTTTTCCTTCAAATTGGATGATGATGTCTTTTTTAGGTTCCTTTTTTCTTTTCTCCTCTTCATAAGCTCCTTGGACCTCTTTGAAAGTATAACAAGTTCCTTTTTTTTCCTTCTCACTTTCATCACTTTTACTAGTGCTTTCTTCAACCTCTTTGTCTTTACTTGAGGATTTAAGAGTAAGTGTTTTCTTTTCGCCTTTATCTCCTTGAGCTTTCATCTTTTTCATTTCTTCATCCTTCTGGAGCTCTATAGTGAGAAGCTTGCCAATAACAACATCAGTTGGCATCTTTCTAATCTCTTGGTTAGACTCTTAAATGCTATAAACCCTTGCCCCAAATTTCTCCATAGGAAGCATTTTAAGAATTTTAGCATTTACCTCATGGTTGGTGAGAACTCTTCCATACTTCTTCATATTATTAATAATGGCTAGAAATCTATTGGTCATATTGGTCACTGATTCATTCTCCTTCATTATGAAAAGCTCTCATTTGGCTACATACATCTCTAATCTACTAGATTTCATAAGAGTTGTACATTCATGGTAGTTTTCTAGTGCAACGACTGTATTCTTATTTGCTCTGATACTAATAAATGTAACACTGTATTCATATTTACAAATCATGTTGCTCTGATACTAATACTTTTTTTTCTACCACAATTTGTAATGCTACAATTGGTACCTATCAGAGCACTCAACATTCGAAATTTGCCCGTCGGCCCCATGATGTCATACACACCGAGATTTTCACGCCTGCCCTGCATATGCTTGAGCCCTCTCTGATACCAAAACTGTAACATCTAAATTCATTTGTCAAAGTAATAATTATGACACCCATTGTTCTCATTTGTAAATCAGCTTTGATACCATAAATTGTAACATCACAATGTGGCTACAGTTGGTACCTATCAAAGCACTCAACATTCGAGATTTGCTCGTCGGCCCCGCGATGTCATACACACCGGGATTTGCACGTCTGCCCCACGTGTGCTTGAACCCTCTAATACCACCAACTGTAACTATCATCTTCAGTTGCAAATCATGGCATTTCACGTTCGGAAATGCATACACATTAAGTTTTATTCATCATACATATATAATCCCATATGTATTTAATCTACACATGTGTTAACTAATGTCAGGACCAGTGACCATAACTAGTTTCTATCAAATGTATGTATATGACACAATGAGAGAGAGTTGGAATTCAGCCAACGACCTGTGTTCCATATGTCTCTATGCAAAACTTTATGTACTAAAGTGTCCAAAGTTTATGCTTCAGTATCTGAAAAATAATTGCGATTTGGTGAGTCGCGACTCAGTGAATAAAAACAATAATAAAATTCTCGTGGCATAATCCATAATCAAATATCATCAAGATACATTGCAATTATAATAATTGACTATGCAAGTGCAAATGCAATAGCTTTATTTTTATCATGACCGAACAAGGCAAACATTGCTCCTGGGATATTCATGTGATTCATGTAACATATGATTTGGGACCTATTGGTCTATCTTCCTGTAATTCATTTGACATATGATTTGGGACCTATTGGTCCATCTTCCTGTGATTTGCAAGTGTTTGACAAGTCGGTCACAACGCCCCTTTTAGTTCCATATGCAAGTGCTTATTCACAAATTATATGCCAAGTAATCGTTAAGAGCATTTAATTCTCACTTGGCCTATATTCCCATGTAACATGTAACAATTCAATCATATATACATGTAATAGAACATAATTATATTATTTCCATGTAACATGTAGCAATTCAATCATATATACAT
>CATIWR010004712.1:0-22909 GCA_949677035.1 Omphalea diandra | reverse complement strand
TAGGATTTAAGTGGATATCCATAAATAGAGCACATATTATTATCCCTAAATTTTGAGTTTGAACCTTAATGAAAGCGAAATTAACGAAGAAACAGTTCGAAAAATTGTTGGATTTCTAAAATCTCTATTGATTAAAATTTTCAATTTATTAACAAAAATGTCTATAGTAGCCTATGGTAATCACATAAGTTCCGGGAAAAAAAAAATTATATTTTCAAGACGAACATAAATGTGCATCTTAATTCGAAGATGAAAATTCTATTTTGGGCCAAGACCGAAGACAAATGGCTCAAGCCCATAATTAGTAGACTTTTATTGAGCAGGCCCCAATTGTTCGTCTGCTTGGAATATTAATTCCAACCCATAACCAAAAGATTACAATACTTTGTTCCTCATTTGTCTCTGAACTAACTATGAGATTAATTTCATCAAAATGAAAACTATGAGATTAATAATTTGGCTGGTGTGTCTATCTGTCTTATATTGAATCGCAGTATTGTTAAGAAATTTAAAACAGTTATAGAATAGTTTTTTAATTATAATTATTAGTTCACATTATTTTATTTTATTTTTTAAGGGAAATCCTTTTTCTTATATTATATTATCCTTGAATACAATGATAATTTAATATAATGTATAAAAATTTACTCCAAATTTTACCCATTACTACTGCTTACGGAAAATATTAATTTTGCTTTCATGGGTGTTAAAAATTTGGGTGTTATTTTTTTTTTTTAACACATCCAACCATTAAATAAATGACATCTTAAATAGTTTCAAAATTTTAAAAAAAACGACATCGTAAATAATTACCATAATTATCAATAAATATTATTATAAAATAATTTTTATCTTAAATGAAAAGACACTATTATTTTTAAATTTAGATTATAATTTTACTATTTATTGAATCTATACACTCGATGTATACAAATTTCTCTTTCCTTTCAAGTTCCCAATATTATTCCTCGCTTACATTATTTTTGCTATCAAATGACATCAGCATCCACTATTGCTAATTAAGCCTTCATAATTTAGTTTTGTTATCATTGAATCTCTAATCTCTCGTATTATACAAAAGATAGTCAATAATATTGACCTAATAATTAGTTTCGTTTCCATGTTTTATATGAAACTAGAAAGAATATTATTTCAATGTTTATATACAATTAAAACATAAAAAGACTCCTATCTCTTTGACAAGTAAAATTACTCTTTACATTACCACTTTCAATTTGAGCAATTTGTTTGTTTAAATTCAAAAAAATACATTTATTTTTTCATAAGAAGAGGGAGAAAAGCCTTAACTCATATCATTGATTCAATAATCAATTGATGAATATCAATATTTTTAAAATTAGATTGGGATTGAATTGTGATGGCTCCTTGATCACCAAGCTAGTTTGATGACCCTATGAGATGGAACACACTTGAACAATGGCGGTTGTAGTTCTCACAGCTACTTTGATGCTTAGGTTAGAAGGGAGTTATGAAAGAAACTTGTTAAAGAAAAATGCTTAAAGCTTGAAGATGAATAGAAGTAGTTAATGGAAAACTTTAGCAACAATCTAAATATATATACCTTCAACCTTTTGGATCCTTCTTACTTTTGGCAAAGGATAGTTGTTATCTTTATCGATATAGTCCTGAAATATCCAGAAGGATATCCATTTTATAACCACCTAATTTTCTAACCTTACTCTTTTTGTCATCTTGTGAATAACTGAACGCTCTGATCGTTCAGTTACTTGTTGTTCGACCTATAGGTTGTTTTACTATTCATTACTGAAGGATTTATTTGTTTAAGGAATTGCCCCTTGTTAGGATATTTGTCTACCCAGAAGACATTCGGTTATGCGAGAGCCATCAAATTGATTAGTTAGCCAATTTTTGGTTCACTCAATTTGATTTAATAGGTCAATTTTAAAAAAATATATATAGACAATATTAAAAAAATTAAAAATATAATAAGATAAAGTAATAGAAAATATTTTAGTACTTAAATTTTGAGTAAAATAATATAGTTCTAAAAAAATTTTAAAATTTTTATAAAATAACATAGTTTTAAGTTGAATCGGTTTGATCATCTTTCAATTTTGATTGATTTTTTTTTGTTTTAATCAAATTTTTTATGTTGACTAATTTTTAGCACTAAATAGAATTAGATCACTGATGCATTATCAATCCGAATAGTCTATTAGATCTAATTTTAAAAATATTGAAATATATGACGTTTGTAGACTTTTAGGGTGTTACCCATCAATAAAAAGCCATAAAACTAGCTGAAGACGCACTAATTTCCAAATTAGCTAGTTACAATAACCAAATATGTTTTTGGGTCAGTCCAAATTTCAAATACCAGTCTACAGTTCTCATTGCTTAAACTTCCTACATCCCAGAAAGGGCTAATATATACCGCTCAAGATAAAAAAAAGGGGGCTAGAATGGATTTTGTTACAAATTCGTGTCTCGTATGCAAGCATTAGCTCTAGAATGCATTTTGGTTCCTATATCTAAACGGCAATCTTTGGTCTAGCCAAACCTTGAAGAAATTTTCTTTCCATATGTTGTTTTTCAATTATCTTTTTTAGCTAGAATTATTTCCTTCCGTTGAGAATTGCGCAACAAAAAGGCACGTCTCCATGATGTCCTTTTGGATGAATCACTGCATCATGCCAAAGTGCACACGCAATTAACTTAGGGCCAATTTCTTATTTATAAATTTGGTTTAAATGAGAAGAAAAAGTATAGGTGTTAACATGATAGGCTTGCCATAGTGAATAATGTGGACATAATTTTGATGACGTTCAAAAAGGTTTACCCATCAAAATTATGTATATCGTGCTGTTTGGTTTAGCATTTCCTTTTAGCGTTCAAAGATTGAACATTCAAATGCTGAATTTGTGGGGAAATAAATGTCTAAGGGTGTTGGAAATACTGAATTTAAGGATAATATCATCCTTCAAAGTGCCAGGCCGAACATCTTCAGGTCTAATAATTTCAGTTACAATGGACTGTGACACAATGAAAGAAAGTGAGCTGATAGATTGAAGTGCCATCTTTCCGAGGCTTGGTTTCTATTTATACATGATCTTGAAATTTAATATGAAAACGTCAATCAAAGTGTATATAGATGGTCCACAAATTGTCTGTGCTAAGGCCTGCTCTTCGTCTTTGATTTTGGGTCGACTAGACATGATATGAAAAACCTTCCTTATCATCATTTGAGATTGATGCAGGATTCTGCCTGGCTTGATCTGTTGGAAATGCTCGCCACGGTCATCATATCCAGTCTAGCTCTAAAGTGATTCTTCTTCTTGTTAGCTCATGTTGGTTGGGTATTATCAACATTGATGTGCACCTAACATAGAGGTGAAAATAGCTTACTCTGGATTTATTTCGCAAAAAGTGATTTGTACACGATTTTAACCTAAAATCATATAAAATTTTCTACATCAAATCTGTTTTATTAATTCATCTAAATATCACATGTAAAGATTTAATGCAAAAATATTAAAATTTAATCAGACTTAAATTATCAAAATTAAAATAATATTTTTATTTAAAATATTAAAATTATGAAAGACTCGCCTGATTTAAAATACAAAACATCTTCAATTTCAATACATTCATAGCTAAAAGGACCTAATCCAAATTCATTTAGATAAAGCTCAAAATAGCTTAAATTTGATATGACTTGAAACTAGTCTGCCTTAACTGTTTGTCATCTCTAACCTAACCCATGATCATTTCTTTAAATAAAATCTTAATCACACCGGAGCCTATTTTTCCCATTACTTATCATGGATTGAGAAAGTACAAAGCATATCCTTATCACAAAAAGCTTGGAGATGCCCTTCATCAAAGAATGTGGCCCCAAAATGTAAGAAAATTTCCAAAACTAGCAAGGCTGCTACTTTACAGCAAAAAGATAATTAAAACGACATTTCAACAGTGAAACCTATTCTCTTCATAATCATATCATCTTATCCCTGAGAGTCAGGAAAGTAGAAAGCCATAACTTTTTTTTTATTAGATCATTCAACATCTCCACACCTTTTTGGTATGATATTAATCCAAATTTGAGTCGGATAAATCACCGGGGCGACAAAGTTTTCCTTATTAAGTTTAACACAACTCCCTCAAACTTGAGACCTATAATTAAAGTAAAATGGTCCCTTATCAACTGATCTACGATATTAGAAAATCATAGCTTTGATCACATTATGCCGCCATTTGTTCCAACTCTATTTGCTTCCATCACTAAAGTTCAGACATGAGATTAGCACCTTTAATGTTATAGATAGCGTGATTTAATCGTTGAGTCCTTAATTCATGAGTGTGACTAATTATTATTTTAATTATTACTTTTGTGAACGGAATAAAGGAAGTGTGACTAATTATTCCACTAAAGATTTTTCTATTAACATGTTAGTGGGCCATATATATGGAGGCATCATCATCAAAACCTTATGGCCGCCATGAAAAATATTTATCTGAAACCTATTAAAAATTTTCATCTGAGAAAAACAAACTGTAATTGATTTATTTTGTAATGTGTTATAATTCGTTGAATGAATGCACCCAAATACTTACAAGAAAAATCATCAAATAATAAGCCCGGAAGTTCAAGAACTGGAACCCACACACGAATAGTTGAGGGTGACTCTGAAGTGGATGAATTGAGAGGGGGGGGGGGGGGGGTACGGGGCCTCCCCCCATGCGCGGGCATGAGTTGTCTTGTCTCCATTCGAATCCCATAACATCTTCATGACAAATATCTCGCAAGTGACCACACAAAATAGTTACTATATGTCAAAATTTTCAAAAGAGAAAATAGTTGGTATATTTATCCTTACTAATAATTAGAAATTTTCTTTTAGTTAGCTATGTCATAAAATTTCTAAACATATGATTTCCCTATCGAAGAACAGTTAAGAGTTTTCTACACTGGATTTATCATAATCAACTAATAAAATATTTACATATTAATATCAAAAAATATAAGTTTCTTTATAGTTTTTAAAAAATATAGCAATCAATATATATATATATATATATATATATATATATATATTAATGTCAATTTCAAATTCAGTTTTAAATAAACGATTACATTTATCAATTAATTGTATTAGAAACATAAATTTTGACAAATATAATACAACATATTTTCATTTTCTCATCCTACAAGTAAATTAATAATTAAATAATTAATTTCTCCAATTAACTAAAATAAAATGTGAAAAGTTTAGCAATATAGAATATTTTTCATATAAAAATAATTTTAAAAATTTAATAATATAGAAAATTCTTCACATTCATAATAATTTGTACTCAATTTTCTATATAATAAAAAAATTAAAAAGGTAAAAAAGGCCAACAAAAGAAAACATAAAACTATAATTTTTTATTTTTGTATCAAAAAATTATATTATTGTTAAAATTTACTATAGCATTTTTTTTATTATTTTATTTACTTGATAATGACTTTATTAAATAATAATAATAAATTTTAATAAATATTTATATATTAATTTTAATCATTGAATTAATTAATTGAATTAATTAATTGATAAAAGTATTAAATTTATTTAAAATTCATTATCATAAATCATATAATTCATTATATATATATATATATATATATATATATATATATATACACACACACATTATTTTAAGCATATAATAGTCTTATTTATTGTACATTTATATGTGTGTGTAAGAAACCCTAGCCACCTTCTTGGTCATATTTTTATATCATCATCTTAATCTTCTCAATATGAAACTCTAGCCTCCATTATTTATCATGGAGGCTACAGTATTAGAGTATTTGAGATTTTTATATTATTTATCATGGTATTAGAGCTATGCTTTTGTCTGCAATGGTAGATTTGGACTATGACTCATTTGTATGTGACATTAGGTGTGAGTTATAGTATTAGAAGTTATATTTGTTCCACACCGCTAAGTTACTAGGTTGTTATATATATATATATATATGGATTGGATACCCTTTTTCTTCGAGTTAAATTGTAGAAATAAGTTCTATCTAATTTCATTTATCTCGGTATCAGAGCCTTAACTTTCAATCATAGTCTATTTGAGCATTTGTCCGGTAAAGAGGTAGCTCATAATTCTTTTTGGTAGCATGCTATGACAGAGGAACTTGCTATTTTATATCAAACATACATTTGGGATTTAGAATCCTGCCATTAGGTAAACATGCAATTCATTCGCATTGGGTCCACAAAATCAAAACCAAGTCTATTGAATCTTTTAAGACATAAAACAAGATTAGTTGTAAAGGGTTACTCACAGGAGTATGGTATAGATTATGTGAAGGCCTTTATCTCTGTTACAAAAGTGATTATAGCCCACACTTTTGTTGCAGTTGGTTTGGCATAGATGTAAACAAATGTCATTTTGAATGGGATCTTTAAGAAGAAATCTGTATGCCTCTTCCTCCAAGCATTCCTCATCAATCACGTAAATTTTGCAAATTCAAAAAAGTACTATATAGTCTCAAACAAGTTCTTAGAGCTTGATATGAGAAGTTTTGTACTATTATCACCTTTTATTTCTTAAATGTATCTGTAATTGTTGTATTTTGCTCTCTATATGTTAATGAAATGATTATTACTAGTGATGATGATGATGGAATTATGTTACTTTTAAAATGATTATATTATTTGATTAAATTCAAATTCAACTTCAACTTTGCTTTAATTTTTATTTAAAATATAGTGATATTTTACATTTTTTAATAAAATTACTTATATACTTAAATTAGAATTTTTATTTATTATTTTATAAGAATAAAAGTTATTATTATGATAAAAATAATTTTACTATAATTTTTAAATATTGAATATAGTGATAAAAATATTATTCTGACAATATTATTTTTTTACATGTAATTTGATGAGTATTAGAAATTTGGCATTAAATATCTTATGACAAAATATTATAAGAAAAAAGTTTATGTCATAATTTATCTTTTATCCTCATTTATGTTTGACGTAAAACAATTATCAAAAGTTTACTTATTCTTAATAATAACTGTGATAAATTTGCATATTAAGATAAAATTAAGTTTGTCACATAAATTTTTATCATAATACATACAATTTCTAATAATGAGTAGTTTATTATCATTATACATTGTATATTTATTTGCAAATTAATTTAAATTATGATATATGATTTCAGTGTAATTCTATATAAATTTAATTCAATTATTCATTTTATTATATATAGTCATTTACTTGAAAAAATAAATTATATTTAATTTATTAAGCATTTAAAGAAAAATAAAAAGTTTTAATCAAATTCTTTTTGTGTAAAGCTATCTGATTAAAAAGTAAAATTTAAAAAAATTATTATTTTGCTTGACAAATTATAAGAAAATATCATATACATAATAAAAATTTTTTATCGATATTTAAAATATTTTTTAAAAAATAAATAACAAATAATCTAATTCAATCTATAATATTATTTTGTAAACCTGAAATTAATTTAAATTTTTTTTATATATAAATTCAATGAGTGATCTAAACTCGTTCAAAATTCAAGCGATCCAAATATAATTTAATTTAAAAATGATTTGACTCGAAGTCGAATTCGAACAATTTACTACCTCTATGGACATATAAAATAGCATAGTATATGCAGAACTGATGTGTTCTAAAAGGAAAAGTGCATTGTTTTTAGTTGTGATACTTATAGTGTGTCGCATATAGTGGTATATTTTTTTTTATATGAAATTTCTATGGCATTTGATTATATTTATTATTTTTTATATTTAATTATATTTAATTTTCATTTTTAGTAATTATATATAGAATTTAAAACAATTAAATATGATTGATGATAATTGTACCGAGTTAAATTCAAGTTCTATTATTTTAAATTTTATATATGATTATAAAAAACTAAAAAATAATATAAAGTTTAATATAAGTAAATGTAAAAAATGAAAACCATATGATTAAAATTTGTACAAAATTTACAAAAAGAGAAGAGCCAAATAATATCCTAGAGTGTCACTTATAATGTAGCGAAAGGACTAATAAATAATAATAATAATAATTTTTTTTGGGTACAACTTGATAATTACATATACCAAGTGGACATACCTTTTGGGGCAAGCCACTCATGTGAATTATTTTACGCATACAAATCTAAAATCTTTCTATTGTGTAAAATTCTTTTGGCTCCCAAATGCTTGCTTATTAATTTTTCCCATTTATTGAGAATCCTTAACCCACTATTTTTTCTTTTAAATTTGAGATTTTATTTTCTTCATGATTTAAGAAAATTATTTAACTTATGAATTTTATTTTTAAGTTATTTTAAATAAAACAGTAGGAAATATTTTATTAAGTAATGATATTGATTTTTCTTCTTATTTCAATTGTAAGTTAAAATTTTCTTTTCTATAATTATATCTTTTGTGTCTTTTTATACATATTTAAGAATTTGTTTTGAGAAATTATACAATCATATGCAAAAAATAAAAAAAATTATTTATTTCAAATATATTAGTTTCAGATTGTTATTATTTACTTAATATGAAATAAGCATGAATTTGAAAAATATTTTAATTTGTAGTATATTCTTAAAATTTTAGATAATAATATATTTTATTTAATTTTCATTGATAATAAGTGAATAAATAAGAAAATACATCTATTAGCTTTTGAAATTAAATATTATAAATTTTAATATTTCCCAAAATTCAATCATACGTTGGCCTCTGCATATGAGGCACATTTAATTGCATCCACTGTGGATTGTCATTTTGCAAAGGCAATAATAACACCAAATGCCTGCTGCAGAAATGCACACGCAACATTCACAAGCATGAATGGATCTTATTATTTGATCTTGTTTATAAGATGGAGTCCAACCCATATAAATATTGACGTCTATGCACATTTTGCTTCCTTTTCTTTAGAATTCCCACTCACTTTGATACATTTTCTGGAAAAGAAATTAATTAAGGGTGCAATGGTAAATTCCCATTTCCTTTTTCTTCCTTAAACTTTGATGAGATTAATGAAGAAGTACTTCAATCATGAGTTGAAAAGAAAGCCAAAAAGTGTGGAAACAAACATTTAATCAAAAGCACATTTATTGCATGCAACAGCCTTCCAGCCATATGTAACAAGCCAAATGGATAGTAACAATATAAATAGTCTCTGAGAGAAGGCAGGACATAATTGTCACCTCTGATTTCCTCCCTCAGTTTTTAACTAATTTATTAGTCATCCCTTTATTTTTAAACAATCATTAAAATCTCCTTACCATTTAATTAGCCTTTCCATCTAATTAAAATACATATTTTTTTAATCAATTAAAGAAAAAGAAAAGTAAAAGTTTTTAAATTAAATGAAATACTTCATATAATGCTCAATCTTATCTTTTAAAGAAATGAATTTTAAAAATGAATTGAGAAAATGGAACATCTCTGATCTCTTTGTATCAACCTCTCCCTCTCTTCCAATCAAGTTACAACAAATTTGACCAACCGAGCTGAGCATCAAACCATCACCAAACGCTCACTACACCAACCAAACTCCCAAATACCAAATCTCTCTTTGCTTTTTGTCTCGTCGCTCCATTTGTTTCATTAACAAAATTTATTTATAGAAAATATTTTTACATAATATATTTTTGGTGTTTAGAATTTATTATAAAAATATTAATTTTGTTTTCATTTATAAGATTATAGCAAAATTTAGACCATAAATATTTTAGATTTATACTATTTATTATTCCACATAAGGAAAATATATTAAAAATGAAATTTTATGAGTTCCATTGATTATCGATGATTATCACGGGCCAACAGTGATTGGTGATAAATGCTAATAGTCAAAATGACTAATTATAATAAATATATGTATTTGTATAATTTATTTTTATTTGAATATATTTATTAAAATTTGAAAAATGTGTTTTTTAAAAGAGAAAGCCATTTTCCTAAAAAATGACTTAATTTTTTATTAACTAGAGACATATAGCCTATTTTTTTAAGCAAATCAAATATCAAAAAGTGTAAAAAAAATATTTCAAAAAAATATTTTTTACGAAATAAACAAAGCCTTAATTTATATCAAACTACCTCCCTCTCTTTCTCTGTCAAGCAATAATAATCCAACTAGCGATGTGCAAAGCCTTCTGAACATCATGGCATGCACTACTAGGTTCACCAAGTCAAAGTGATCACGATGTCAGTTACTTGACTATTACATTTGAATTTCTAAGATTTTGCTACTTTTGTGAGGTTTTATCTTGATGAGAAGGTTGAGTTTTCAGTTGAAGAGGGGAGAATTAGGGCTAAAGGTAGGGATTTTAAAGAGAATAAGGATAGTTTCGAATATGGAATGAGAAGGAAATCGAGATCATATGGTGGTGATGGGGTTGATGGTGATTTAGCTAGGAAGAAAAAGGAAATGGGGGATTGAAAGGAGCATAGAGTTGATGACCTGATCTTGGAATTTTTGAATGGGTAATCTGATGGGTTTTTGTTTATTTTTTCTAATTGGGTGTATTTTCAATTGATTGAATCTTATTACTCATATATTTTTCTTATTTTAATATTCAGATGGACAATATTTGCAAGGATTAACACTCTTAGAGTTGTTTTAATGGAACTAAATCAAAAAATTATGTGGAGCAAAACAAACCTTCCACATTAGAGAGAGGCAAAAATTCAGTTAATGGTTTTCAAGCAGAAAAAGCTTTTAGTTTTGTTTGATATATTTATTTATGAAGGTCTAAAAGTTCTAAGAATTTTTTTAAAAAAAACTGTCTAACAAAAAATATTTTTAAAATAATTATATTTAAATAAAACATAAATTTCAAATGAAATAAAAGTTATATGAAAAGATATCTAACCTGCTTTTTCTCGTCAAAAAAGAGAAAAAAAAAAAAAAAAAAAAACCCTGCTCTTTAATACCTAAAATGATATGAGTTTATCTACTATACGTATTAAACTCTTTAAAATGTAAATATCAAACTTTTTTTGACTTTGGGAAGACAGCTCATGATCAAGTGAGTTCTAAAAATTGGAAATATTTTGATTGAATTTATAAGGATTTTAAGATATCTCAATTGAAGCAATATATGTTAAAATTTTAAAAACTCAAAGGACATTCCATTTCTTGGACTGTACATTTTGTACAGTGTAGAATTTCTTCTGATTGAAAGTTGGTTAGATGTATTTTTTTTTTCTGACACGCTGAGGGGATAATATGTAATCTTTCTTTATTTCAATAAATGAATTGGAAAATTCATACCTATATTCTAGGCTTCATTTGTTTCACTATTTTGTTTTTTGGAGAAATTGTTTTATGTATCCTTTGGGGGTTTAGATGCTGAGAAAAATTAGTTAACAATTTTTTTTTTTGGTTAAAGACAAACTAATTCCTTTTTTTTTAAAAAAAAAGAGTTATTTTGAAACTTTAACATAATCATTAATAAATGAATAATAAATCATATAAATACATATCATAAGTATTCTAACTCCTATCTATCATTATTGACTATAATGACCGCCACAGTTATTTGCAATTTCTGTCGAATGTTGACTTACTTTTCCTTAAAAGTGTTAGAATATTTCTCTATTCTGAATTCAATTTTAATTTTTGATAAAGTTTTAAAATTAATTTCAATTGAATGTGAGTTTTTTACATTATTGGGGATGAGTTGGTATATACCAGCTATTATATTAAACTAATGCTTTAACACAAAGCTTTAAATTACAATGAAAATTATTTTAAGTTTTTCTTCAACTCTACGATTAATTTAGTAGCTCCAAGAAACCATCCAAACAAATAATAATAATAATAACAGTAATAATAGATAAAGACGAACATAAAGTCTTAAAATTCCAAATTTGTATGACTAGAATTTTCATTTCCTAGATATTGATTGTCTATATTTATAAAATCTTCTTTTAAGTACTTGGTAAAATTAAAAATTAAGTGTTGAATATAACAAAATTTTAAATTTTTAAGTATTGAATCTAATTAATTTGTTTGACAATTGTAATTATTAGAAATCAGTAAAACTCTTGATTGTGCATACTTAACTTTGTAATATTGAATTTTAAGATTTAACTATCTAATAATGTATATTTAAAATTACTTAAAAATAAACAAGTTAAAAACAAAATTATACAATAAAACTAATTTTTTCATAAATATATAAAAATAGCAATACAAAAGTCAATAATAATTTAAGGATATATTAAATACATAAAAATTACATAAAGAATTTTGATTTATTAGTGATACTTTAAAGACGTATTGTGGGCATAAGAGTCATTTTACTAAAAAATATTAAAAAACCAATAATTTAATGTTTAAGGTAGAAATTTTAAGTAAACTATTTTGAGTAACCATTTCAAATGAATTTTTTAGTTAATTAAAACTTTTAAATTAGAGTCATATTATCTTACCAAACTATCTTTTAGAGTCATATTATCTTATCAAACTATCTTAGAATTAATAAATATTGATAATTTTAATTTTAAATAATTAACTGAGTTATCAAATTAAGATTTGTAAAAAATAAAAGTTCACAGTTAATTATGTAAAAAAGTAAAAATTATCCATAAAACATTTAATTAATTTAATATTTATCCGAATAAAAGTCCACAATAATTGAGTGAAAGGTATTAATGATATAATACCATACCCTATCAATAATTAAAAGTTAACAATAACCAAGTAAAAAATATTAATGGTATGATACCATACCCTAGCAAAAATCTAATGAGAGTTAACATCTGCGGTATAATCCTAGCACAATGAGCTTTCAATTTTTTTTTTTTTTTTTTTTTTTTTTAAAAAGAAAGAGTTGCCGATAGAATGACGTTTGTAGCGACATTGGCCACATGTCACAGCCATTATCGCGGGTCCTTTTAAACAAATTATATTAAGCAAAGTTCAATTTGATTTTCACTTTCATTTGTTTTCAAAATTAATTGAGTTTCCATCAATTCATGGAATAGATATGATGTATGCTTTTATGTTTTGAAGTCTAAATTTTAAGTTATTATCATAATGAAGCTAATAAGATCGTGTAGATATTGGGATTCAAATCATTGGTGCATCTAAAAAAAATTAGTTAGAAAAATATTTTTCTAGTTAAAGGAAATTAAATCTTCAAGAACATGACTTTATTTTAAAAAATGATAAATTATTTTTCAGACTTTGATAATCTCATCCAAATAAAAAATAAATCATTTAAACATATATATTTATTATCACTAGTCATTTTTCACTATCAATACTCATCATTTGTTATCATTGACCGATGATGATAGTCGGAGACAAGTGAAACTTACAAAATTTGTATTTTTAATGTATTTTTTCTTATATTAAATAATAATTAGTATAAATATAAAATATTCATTATCTAAATTTTATTATAATTTTATAAATTAAAAAAATTAATATTTTTATAGTGTATTTTAAACACTAAAAAATATATTGTTCAAAGTTTTTTTAAAAATATTTTTTCAAATAAATTATCTTTTGTGAAACAAATAGAGACTTAGTATAGAGAGAAACTATAGTGATGGATTTTAAGCTCAGGAGTCCGGAGAGGCCTCTTATCTGTATTAACCAAAAATAAGATACAACAAATGAACTAACAAGCAACAATTGCAACTAGGCATATCAGTTTCCCAAGTACACATTTTTTTACAAGCAGGTTGGCAGATAACATAAGGCATGGACGAATTTGAACGCATCCTATTGAAAATAGGAAACAAACCCAAAAAGAAAAAAAAAAATGTAAAAAGTACGTTATTTGGACACAGGACATCTATACACAAACCACAGTTACCTAAATTATATTTCTTTTGGGCCCTAAATATGATAAATATAACTTCAGTAACTCCATAGACAATCAAGGCCTACTGGTCCAGCAGAACTTGAATTATTCGGAGCTTCTTGATCGTTGAAGGACCTTTGAACTAGTTCAGGGTTGATTACCACAGATGACATATCATGACTAAGGAGAGTATCCTGCGATAGCTCCATTTTTGAGTTTTGCTTCATGTTTGGTCCTTGGTTTTCAAGAAACATCCTCAAGATAGATTGTTCTGCCATCAGAACAGAATCTGGGTAATGCACGTTTGCTAAATTTGGAGAAATTTGAGACCAATAGAAAGAATTTGGAACAGAGGTTTCCGGAAACAGAACTGACGCAGGGGATATATTGGAAGAAGATGAAGAAGCTAAGAGTGAAGAATTATTGTTGTTGAAGTTATCAACCATCTCTTCTTGAAGTTTTTGGTCCTCTATTTTTTTGGAGAAGCAGGACACGCTAGATGTATCGCCTTCTCCGGACGTCCTTGTCTCGGCACTATTATGTGGAGAAGAATCCATCAATGGAGGCAGCAAGGATGACCTTAATTCATTTCCGTATGAACCTAGTTTCACCAATCCTGAAATATGAATTTTCTTTCCACTAGAACTCTTTTGGAAAAAT
Source organism: Omphalea diandra (assembly GCA_949677035.1). Lineage (NCBI taxonomy): Eukaryota > Viridiplantae > Streptophyta > Magnoliopsida > Malpighiales > Euphorbiaceae > Omphalea > Omphalea diandra. Next base: position 8,392 of record CATIWR010004712.1, on the reverse strand, counting down.
CTACAGATAACCCATTCATTCTGCGAAAACAGCAAGAGAATGATCGATAGTGAAAAGCACCATCAAAAAACTGTTAGTCTATTACCATACTAAAAGCAGAACAAAAACAGAGCAAACAGAACAGAACAATGAACAAGACCTTAGCCGTTTTAGGAAGATTGTACACTGAGTATTTCCCCTCTAATCTATACTCATGCATAACCCAGTTGGTTTTTGTTCCTTTTGGGGCTCTCCCTTTGTAAAAAACCAGAGTCTTCTTCATTCCAACGAGGGTTTTCGCTCGGTAGATTTCCTTGTCTTTGCCTGTAGCTTTCCAATAACCAGCATCAGTAGCTCTATTTGTTCTGAGACCCGTTGGATACTTTCTGTCTCTAACACAGAAAAAATACCATTCTTTTTCACCCATTTTAGCTCTCCCTTCATAAACCAAACACGAGCCAATAAGTTAGAACATAATCTAGCAAAAACCAAAACTTCCTGGGAATAGTAAAAACGGAAAATAATGGCATAAATAAAGACTTACAAGGCAAATCCCATGGCTCACACTTGTTTAAATCCACCTCACCAATAGCTCTAGCACAAAAACAGTTATCAAGAACCTTTGGGGATAGATAGTAAGTTATAAGCTCTTCATCAGTTGGGTGAAATCGAAATCCCGGCGGCAATTCCATCTGCTCATCATCCCTACTAAGCATGGAAATGTTTTCCATACTTCAAATCCTGACCAAATCTTTCTTGGCTCAGATAAAATGTTTCCTATGTAAAACAGTTTCTTGGGTTCTGTTTATGTATTACTACTAACGAACATGAAAATGAGTAAACTGAGAGAAAGAGCAAGATTTGAAGAGAAGAGCAAATAAAAAGATATTGGTTTTCAAAGAGAAATGTGTGTTAAGAGAAAAAGTGGTGCCATGAACAACAGAAACCCATAAATAGAGGTTTTTGGAGAGGTAAGAAACGTGGATCTTAAGACAACTTCTGTGGGTGGTTTCAAACTTTCAGGTTCAACTCTCTCTATCTTTTAACTTTCCTATAATCTTTTATTTAGTTTTTTTTTTTTTTTTAGGTTATAAATGTTTTATTTAGTATTTTATTATTGAGTTTAGCAATAACAGACTTAAAAGCACTTGTAAGATACTGAGAGTTAAATTATCATTTATTATATTATATAATTAGTAATATATTATGTTCGGTTAGTGCAGAACTAATTTAAATTTAATTTTAATATAAATACAATAAAATTATTCGATAAGCATTATATTTCTTCAGAAAGTGTGGAATAACTTTTTTCCCCTATTTCTTCTACAAAAATATAAATTATATGGTGCTTCATTTTGACCAGGAACATATCACTCTCTATGCTTGTGCATGTAATTGAGATACACAGCAACTCCTTTTGTTTTATTCAAGGTCTTTATGTTAGTTGTTTTCTGTTTAACCAAAGCTATCTGTTTGTACAATTTATATAACCATGTAGGGAAAGCAAAATTGAACTAATCTTATAGGACTCATTTGGATTCAAATATTTGGAATTTATAGGTTTAGTCAAAATTTATGGATTGTAAATCTACAAATTATAAAAGTTTTATTATTTCGATTGAATATAAAAAAAATTAATGACTTGATAGTTCAATACAAAAATAATCTTGAAATATAAAATTTTATAAAAATTCATCACTCATTAAAAATGATAGATTTTAAAAAATCTCACCTCTTAAATGGGATTCTAAAACCTTTAAAAATGTGGAATTTGGAAAGGTGATAGATTTTATAAAATTCATAAATTTTAACCCTATTTTACCTTGCCAAACAAATCGATTTTAACCCATATACCCATCAAAATTTTGTAAATTATTTTACACTTACCATTTCTTTCTTGTATTTTGAAAATCACTTGTTGCCAATTATCTTTCTTTATGAACAAATGCTTTTTTTTTTATTAAAATTTTCATTTTATATTGAGTAGTTTGCTTATTTCTTTCTCAAAAATTCCCTTGAGTTTGACGTCAATTATTTTTTGTATAATGGGTACATAAAAAACCCAATTGCACTGCCGATAACATCTTGATTAATGTAAGCAACTTAAAAGCACTTACAAAGGTTCAGATTGGAATTCTGATGATCGTAATTTAAAATTTATGGCATATTTATATAACCATTATAGAAATATTTAAGTTTTGAACCTTTTTTCTTTGTTGTTATGATATCCTTTAACATTTTTCAAAGATGTAACCTGCAGAAACAACATTACTATAAATGAAAGGAAAGAAAGAACGATTATTGATGTGAAGATATGCAATATAATTTATATCTTTGAGTGACAACTTTTGAGTAGATTGAGTTTTGGTGGAAGTCTTCATCCAAGTACATGTTCATATGCATGCATTAGCTCTTACTCATTATTGAACCAAAAGGATTGACGTTTTTAGTTCTTGAGTTTAGTAGTAGTCCCACATGAACAATTCAAAGTTGCCATTGAGAGGGACTATCCCTTCTTGAGTATTGAATCCTACCCACTATTATCCATAAAAATCACCTTGGCTAGACGTATGACCAAGTTCTTGTGCCCCTGCAGCTTTTACCCACAAGCCTTTTTTAAAAAAAAAAAATAAATATAGTGGATAAAAAGGAGGTCGGCAACTTTAGAGTGGCCCTGCTTTTTACTATTATGATGATAAAAGAAGAGCAAATGTTATTGTAATTGTACCAAATCCATAGCTATCATATCATGGGTTTGAAGATTGATACCATATAATTAATACTAGCTTTAACTACTGCTGTTCAAGTTATAGAGTGGACTTAACCTATCTTATCTAAATAGAACCAAAAAAAAAAAAAAAATCTTCAACCCACGTCTAATGTTCAATGTTTAATTATTATGAATTACAGCAAATTATTTATGTACAAAGACGTACGCAAGCACGTAATGCAATTTTTTTAAAAAACAAAAAAATGGCATTTTCTCAAAAAAAAAAAAAAAAGAAAGGCCTTAAATTGTATCATTATCTTGTTCTGGCAAACAATTTTAAGTGCTAAAAGCACTTGTAGTCAATTCAACTTGAGTAGAGTTTTAGATTCCCTTACTATCATGTCATGTCCTCTTAAATGATATTTTTTAATCATTTTAGTGGTTAATGCTAATCACCTAACATATTCATTAGTGAAGTGAAGCTTAGGTCTCCCCTAATTGCTCTCGACGAAGTAATTTGCCATTCCCTCTAAAAGGCCAACTACCCTTCTCTCTCTCTCTCTCTCTCTCTCTCTCTCTCTCTCTCTCTCTCTATATATATATATATATATATATATATATATACCCTTCTCTCTCTCTCTCTCTCTCTCTCTCTCTCTCTCTCTCTCTATATATATATATATATATATATATATATATATATATATTCGTGTGTGTAAGGAATTTATTGGTTGTTTGATATTTAATACTTTTTTCATTTTTGAATAATTGTCATTTTAAAGGTATACATTTAAATTAATAAAATAATTAATTAAAAATAATTTTAATTAATATAAATTAATACACTTTTAATTTATCTCTAACCAAAACTATATTGTTAACACTAATAAGAAACTAATTAATTAGAGAGAAAAAAAAGTTAATGATGAGTAAATTTGAAAAAAATCAATTAATATTACATTAATATTCTAAAACGATAATTATATTGAAATAAAATATTTTTTCTAAAATGCCAGTCATTTAGAAACAAAGTAATATAAATATATGTTGAAGTGTTTAAAAGAGTGTACACTTTTCTAATAGTTCATACATAAATTTTGATGTTAGTACTCATAAATTTAACGAAAGATGTGTTTTTAAGATTATTCGAAAGAAATTTAACTTAGATTAATGGATAAATTAATTGAATATGTTTTAATTATAATTACCAAAAAGAAAATTTCTACTCAAGGCCTTTCATTTGATAATTATGCCAATCTAATAAGCATAATATTGTTAATTTTTTTTGATAAATTAACACAATGCAATGCACACACAAAACAAAAGAACACCATATGTCACTTAATAAAATCACAGTGATTTAGTTAAATGCAAAGTGATATATATGCTATACACAAAGTACATTAACGATGTGGGATCTAAAATCAAAGTATGAAACATCATGAACGCAACACTATGCTATCCACACCACTTTGCAGTTTTTTTTTTTTTTAATATTGTTAATTTGAGGAAGGTGATTGGTTGGTTATAATCTCTTAATTAACGTTTTACTTTACTAATTATGGTCCATACCTTTGCCTTTCCTTTTCTCTCCCGGGAAACAAATGAATTATGAATATTGACGCGTGGCAAACATTACTATTTTGCGGAATTTCAATCATTTCAGCAACCTTCTGATCTAATGGCTAATAAGAGTCCATTTATATGGTCAGCGTCAATACCTGCCACGCAAAATACGAGAAAAAATTGGAATTGCCAGTGCCGCCGTCGCCGACGGGGAAGGAGCCGAACTATTCCACACGCGGAGCTGTGATTGGCTGAGTTTAAAGATAATACCAACCTAACATTTTAAGCGGATCGACTAATTTAACCCAAGTGCTGAGGTGGCATCTGTGGGCCCCTGCTTCAGATGTAAAAAATAAAGCCACGATGGAGGCGGACACGTGGTTATAGATGATTGGATGGGAAACAACAGGGGAAAAAAAAAGAAAGAAAATAAAAGTTAGGCTACCTGATTATTAGTATACCATAAAATAAAATGAGTAGAAACTTTGGTCAAGTTGAACTTAGAAATTAGAATTTTGTTCTGTAAATGTAGCTATCACTCGTGCGATATATGACCTGTGACTTGAAAACAGTGTGTTGAAGATGCTGAATCTCATGAAATCTTGATGGATGATTACTTAGTTCTTGATCATTCGAATGGTCAAAAGAATTTGGAAAACAGAATTTCTCATCAAATCCTAATTAGTTCTAAAGTAGACTGCACGTGTGATGTGCTTATATTTATATTTCAAGCTATAGTACCATACTGCATAGAAAGATTGATCTCTATACAAATTGCTCTCTGATTATTGCGAAGGTTGAAAATAATAAGCGCACAGTACATAAAAGACCCAATTGATAATACATACTGTGATCTAACAAGGACATAAGAAAGTTTTTTTATATGATTTATGCTTACTGAATGTAAATGAATTAATGTATTTGCAAGTTACTTGCAATTCAGCTCAATAAAAACTGGTTTGAGTTTAATTTATTTATTAAATAAACTCTAAAATCAAACTCGAATTCGATTAGTTAATTTTAGCCAATCAATTTCAAACTTACTCATTCAATTCGTTAATTTTGTGAATCAACTCAATAACAAATTATTGTATTGGCTCATAAATATTATAGTCTGTGTAGCTATACAAATACTTATGTAGTAGATGGATGCTATCAAAACTTATTTGGGCATTCCTTTTTACTCAAATCCTAGTTGCAGCTTATAAAGATCTCTTTTTGATTTTTTTTTCTATCATTGATGATTTTTGTTTTTTAATTGTTGACGAAAACTAACTTCATCTTTTCGCAATCCATTTATTTTTTTTCCTCTTATAGTTTTTTTTCAATCACAATAAAATAATCATATTTCTATTTATTTGTATGAGTTGATCAGAATTTATACATTTTGATAGTAAAATCTCTTATATTTCTTTAGTAGTGATTTTGGAAAAACATATAATGAATTAAAGATGTATGAAAAAATCCAATGACTGTTAGGGTTATAATATCCGGAAAAAAATCAAGACATTCTAACAATAAAAATAAATTTATTTGATTGAAAATCTATTTAGGATATTATGTTAGACTTATTTTTTTAGTTCTTTATTAACTTTGTTGATGATTATGTGTCTCTTATTTTGTTTTACTTCTTTTCCTTTATGATAATCTGTTTATTAATATTTATTAATGAAATACTCTTTTATTTAAAAAAAAAAAAAACCTTATTTGGGCAAGAGTAATATTAAAGGAGTGATATTCTGAAAAAATTTTATTGAACTTTCTTTTTTGTTTTTCTAGATAATATATATTTTATATTATAATATACATTTATGGTGTAATATCTATATTAATAAATATATTACATTTTTAAAGTAGAAATCTTATCCTTAAAATGGTAATTAATAATTTTATTTATCATTTAATTTGATTAAAACAACTTTAATTCAATTAAACTATTTTAAGCGGAGTTTTGCGCAATCTTGATGATATTTTTCATAATAACATCTCGAGTAATAATACTAAAAGGCAACCCAATGACCTTATGCAAGCATAATAAGAGGCAAGTGACAAATAAAAATAACTATTGTAATTTTGACAACTTGCCCATACCAAATGCATTTTTTTGTTGTCAATTCTGCCTTGAAAATAAAGCCTCTTCTGTATAATGCTAGTTTCTAATTATCTTCTTATTATAGATAACTTATTTCTGCTCATTTCGATAATTCATGTGTCCATCCCATGTGATTTGATAATATTAGGCCGCCATCTTTTTAGCTTTTTATGTATGTTATATAGTTAGATTTTTAAGAGCTCTCAAAAACTTAGGGTGATTATCAATTCAAATCCTTCAATTTCACATTTAGGCATTGATTTTTATGTACCTAATTGCATTTAGGCATTGATATTTTTAGAACTAAGATTATCATGCTCTTGACACAAAAATGTTTTAATAATATCAAAATATATTTTGAGATTTAATCATAATAGAATAATTGATGTACTATTAAATGTTTGATAGAATGAGGACAGATAATCATCCTCTTGTCAATTATGAAATTGAAGTAATGGAAGAGTTGAATCACACAAGTATTATAAAAGAAGAAAACAAAATAATGTGAATCTCTTTATACTACAGAATATGCCAAATGGTATAATGTATTGTCCAGGTAAATGGAAGTACTTCAATTATATAATTATTTAGTTATGAAGGATAATGTTTATAATTAAATGTTTGGATACTACTCTATCTATTTTTGACTCTTTAGTGATTTGAATAGTATTTTTTTTTTAAAACAGAATGGAAATATTGTAGATAAGAAGTATATAATATAAATTTCAAATTATAATTATAATTTAAGAAATTTTAATACAATAAATATAATTATTACACATTAAACTTAAAAAGAAAAAATAAAAACAAATATATGATCAATTAGTAGGAAAAAGACCTGCAGTATGACCAAAAATTGAAAAATATAAATTGATAATATTAGAATATTGGGTAAATCAATTCAAAATTCTAAAACTTATCTACACTAAGTATATACATTCTTCCAATATTATTCTAAGATTTTAGAAAGAGATAAGGTGGGAGTTGCAACCAACTACTGTATATGATGTGAGAATGGATATGAGGGAGGTGGTAGATCCTGGTTGGTTTATTTTATAACAACCATAATGGGTCCTAACAATTCCTATAAAATTTCTTTTGTTAATGCCTGACTATTTAAATTATGAATTATTATAGCTGCAACATGAATTGCATGAGTTTATTTTAATTGACTTGTAGAAGGATTTTATCCGTCCAAATACCATTCCATCTTTCCTCCATAATGTTTGGATAGTCAAGGGATTATTTAGCAAAACAATTGATAATTAGGTATGATGTTCAAGTGTTACTATTTGATCGATTTTAAACAGAAGAAGCCAAACTCTTATTAACAGTCTATTTTCTATCATTTTTTTTTTAGTCAATTGTAGAATTGGACCGAATTTTAATTAATTAATTTTTTTTTAATTATGTAATTAATTGAATTGAATATAAATTAAAATTAAAATTAATCGAAACCGAATATTAACTTAGTTATTGGTTATAACCAAATTAACAAAATAATTATTATTTATAATTTAAATAAGATTATTTCAAGTATTATCAATGAAAATTATAATTATAAATATATATTTAATAATAATATAATTATAAATATATATTATTTCTAAATGGCATTAAATATTATATATTAGCAATAAAATTTTATTTTAAATAATATAATATTTATAAAGTCATAATTTATATATTATTAATAAAAATCTAGTTTATTTTCATTAATTTAGCTATTATTTTATAGTAATCAAACCAAAAATTTATATTTTCTTAAAAAATAATCGAATCAAATTAAAAATTAATAAAATATATTAAATTAATTAAAATTCTAATAATTTAATTTGATTTTTCGATTATAAAGCATTGTGAACTTATCTAGTGTTTGCTATATGTTATATAAACATTTTACACCACCTTTTTTTTTTTTTTTTTTTTTTTGGATTTATTTTTATCCAAGTGGTTTAATCACCAAGAGTCCAAAATATAATAATTCGTGTTTTATAATAAATATATATAAATATAAATATATATATATATATATATATATATAT
>CATIWR010004671.1:0-42776 GCA_949677035.1 Omphalea diandra | reverse complement strand
GAAATCGCAGTCACTACTGCCTTTCACGGTCGCAAAATCCAAATTCTTCAAGGGAAACCCCGTTTGTTTCTAACGGCTAGTCCACGTGGTAGCTTCTTATTAGTTCACCAGGAAAATATAGTCGTTGTCTTTCACATACTTTTAGAAGTCGCAGTCGTGAGTTTTCTTGCACAGGCCGCGACAGAGGCCGCAAATCCAACTGCCAAAATGGTTAACTTTCTTCCGCAAGGATCGCGGTCACTACCAGCAAGATGTCTCCGCGATTTTTGACTTCCAACAGTCTTCTGGGACACTTGTCAGGCTGTGGTTGTGAACTTGCTTCCCTCTTGAATTTCTTTGAAATTCGCGGTCGCGACTCAACCGAGACTGCTACCGCGAATTCATCTGTGTCAATCTGACTTCTTTCTTTTCAAGGATCGCAGCCGAGAATGGCACTGCGATTTCGCCTGCTTGATTTTCAGCATGTCTTAACATGAGTCGCGGTCGCGAATCTTAGGTTACGGTCGCGATTTACATGTTACTTTGGAATTCATCAACTTCTTCATTTCTTCTTGAGAGATTGATTCAATTCTGCAAGAACAACACTTATTTGAAATATTAATGATGATCAATTTACTTTGTCAAGATCAAAAGAGGTTCTAAACCTAGGATTGTTTATCCTAGTTCAACATAGATCTTACTATTTTGTAGAAAAAGTCGTTCTTTAGGTTCGTCATGTTAGAGAGAGAAATCTTTCTTGAAAATATTTTTGGAGCTTCAAAAGGAGTCTATTTGTCATTGAAAAACATTATGATGATTTGATCTAAATCAGGAAGTAATAAGGGCATTTTGGTAATTGGTCACCCTAGACTTTTTAAGAGCTTAGGGGTATTTTGGTAATTTAGGCATTATTAGCCTTTTTGGGAAACTAGGGGTATTTTGGTAATTAAAGCCTGATGGACAAAGAATGGAAGGCTAGAACGAGCTTAATGGGCTAGGAGCTAGGCCTATTGGGCTTGAAGAGGGGTCTGGCTTGCCTGGTCCAGCTGGGCCCGCTCGGTCTAGGAGGGCTATACAACTTTGGGCCACTATAAAAAGGCCCGAGGGGCTTCCATCCTCATTCACGTTATTTTTTCTCTCTCTATCACTTCTTCTCTTTAGGCTTCAAATGTAGCTCCTAAGCAATCATGACTCCTTCCAATGATTGACATGACTGATTTTTCTGATGTATGACGTCCAAAAGGAGTTTTCTAACAAGGATCTCCTGACTCTTGATGTGCTTGATTAGCTACAATTTTTATAGGGGTTTAAATGAGTGAGCTCGATGAAGAATGCAACAATGAAGATGATTCCACTTGGTTACCCTCCAGCTTGCAACACGCCAACAGTCTACAACATGTACCATCATTTATCAAAAGCCGCCTCGGGATTGGTAAGTGTTTTTTTCCTCCTCTCTTAATTTTATTATTACTTTCTATGCACTTTATCATTGTAGGTTTTAAGCACTACCCCTGAATTTACTTCTTGCTTACAAACATTAGGTTATCTCATAAAATACTTAGAAATAATTTCTAGAACATTCACCTTTTATTTTTAGCAAAAATTTTTTTAATCTATTAACCTTATTGATTGTCTTGATTTGAATGACCTAGGCTTTATTCTTTAACCTAAGCGAATAATCTATTATTTTTGCAAATTTGTCTATCTTACGTTATTTACGCTAAAACTTTTTTTTATTATTATATTTTTAAGGTTAAACCCTAGGGTTCATTCCCTTCTTGTTCTTCAAATTGCATATGTGCATGTTTGTCTTACTATTATTTTCCTTTATTTCTTTCTTTAAGGGATCGTCTCCTTCGGAAAGGAGGTGGCTTCATTGGTCTTACTAGGGTGTGGGGGCAATACATTGCATCCCTAGGTTGTGGCCCGTCTAGTGGGATCGAGATCTAAACTTTTCTATGGCTGCTTCCTAAAGAGACAATAAGGATCGATTTGTCGATGGTATACCCATTAGTGGAGTAATGGATAGACATGACCCATACTTTTCCACTGCCACTAAGTAGTGAGATTACGATCACTCTTGGGGATTTCACCTTTTTGACTGGGTTAAGGTTTGCAGGCATTCCATTACCTACCGATTCTAGGGTACACTATCTCGTTCTTCAATGAGATTACCTGCGGAAGGTCCTGGGTTGTGTTCACTTATTGAAAGGGAGAAGGGTTGTGATGAGGCCTAGTATTCTAGTTGGTGCTCTCATTATTATCAACGATAGATCGACTGAAGTGGTTGATTAGTATGCTCATTACTACCAGCTATACACCCTATTAGGATTTGTGTTTTCAAATGCTTCTAGGGTGGTAGAGTTATGTTGAGTGCTTGTGTTGGAGGACTTAGACTTGTTATACTGCTTTGATTAGGGGTCTACGGGGATCATGTATCCATCATCCACTCTTTAATACACATAACCATCCATAATAGGGAAGGGGGTCATGCATCACGTTATGGGGTAAGCATGCGTAAACATCCATCCACACACATAATCTTTAAAAAGGGAAATCGTTGAGACCAAGTTCATGGTATAATCCCTAACAATCACATCTACACACAAGAAGAAGAAATAAGTTAGCAATAAATCAACATAGAGACAAACAAGCAAAAAAAAAAACTTTAAAGTGAATAAGGTAAGGAAATAAGGTTTATGGCGATCGCCATACCATAACTCCATAGCCAAGGTGTCTAACTATGCATTTAAGTCCATCATAGTCACATTTTATCATCACAAACCAAAATACACATCTTGCAACATATACACTAATCATAAATGGAAAAAAGGGAATGAACACACACACCGTGCTAAGCATTTGGAGGGCATTGGATAACTTTGAGGCTAGGATTCACTTATATGAATTCTTAGGTCATTAAACCCTCCTTCATCTAGTTCATAAAGAGCTAAAACATTTAGGGAAAAAATTAACATGGGAATAGTTAGAATGCCCACAACAATCCAAGGGATCCAAATAACTAAAAAAAATACTATTCACATGACTATTCATGAACTTTAACTCAAAGAGGGATATCAAGGTCAAGGAAAACTTAAGTTCCTCTCTTGATCATCACCTTAAGATGTCAAAAGTAGAACCAAAAACATAACTTGGAATTTTAAAGAAAATAGAAAACACATAGCATCTAATTAAGGCATCAAAGAACTATATAACACTAATCATATGACTATTCATGAACTCTAACGCAAAAAGGGATATCAAGGTCAAGGGAAACTTAAGTTCTTCACTTAATCATCACATCAAGATGGCAAAAATAGAAAGAAAACTTAACCTTTAAAATAAAAAGAAAGATAGACATAAAAAAACCATTTTTATTTAAAGGTAATGAAATCATATATGAAACAAGCTAGACCCTATTTTTTAAGTGAATAAGGGTCTTAAGTTATCAAACCTCACCTTGATCTACTATTGGAGTCATAAGGCACCATGATGAGAAGCCCCCAAAAGAAAGAAATTTAAAAGAAAATGAAAAGAGAAGTCTACAAAAACCTATCTACCAGTCAAGCTGGGTTATACAACCATGGATAAAGGTTGTACAACCTACCAATAAGGCTATACAACCCCCCCTTTTCTTGGTTTCCAAAACAAAAATAGAGAAAAGAAGAGAAGGAAAAAAGGCAGATGAGGGTTCCTAGGTGTATTCCAGCGATGTCTTTGCTCTAAGAAGCACAAAAATTAGTCCAATATCCTCCAAAGATGTTATGGAAATGCACAAATAGCAAAATAAAGCTTTAGTTCTACCTTAGAATAGGTGAGGTAAGGTTAAGGTTTAGGGTTTCTATGTCTAAAGGTGTTTAATGGGAAATTTTGATAAAGTTTTGCTAGAGTTTTCCAAAAAGTCCCCTCTCTCTTCAAAATGAAGGGTGTTTATCAATGTTGGGAGGTTGCATAGTGCCAAGAATAAGCTTGGATGCACCATGGACATATCCATTCACAGAAAAGATGAGTGTTATACTAAAATTAGGACTTTCACGTGGGCTATATAATAAAGAATGGGTTGTACATCCTTTTATCAAGGCTATATAGCCTTAAGATTTAGTGTGGGAGACCACTTCTAGAAAGTTCCATGAGTTAGGGCTTTAACAAGGATGTACAATCATAGGGAAGGCTATACAATCTTGATTTATGGGTTGTACTGCCCATCAAGGTTGGATGATAGTCGTTGGTTAAGCTTGGGCTTGGTCTTTGGGCTTTGTTTTAAAATTCTCTAAGGTTTCCTAAGCTTTTCTTCCCTTACTTTAAGCAATTTTCCTTTTCTATTTTGAGGATTTAATTCAGTGATTTTTATCATTGGGCTTTGTATCCGAAGGTCCAAAATCTGATCCTCATATCTGTGTAAGTCGCTCACTTTTTGCTATAACCATTTGTTATGATACCCTAATCCTTTCCTTGTGGTATGAGTGAGAATTTCTGAAAACTTTGATATGTCGATAGAAATCTTTCCTAACCATGTCCTGGCAAAAATTTTATGTTCTTCATAATCCCCATTACTTTAAGATCAACTGATCTGTTAGTGAGTCTAGCAACCTGAAACTCTTAGAGATGTGAAACGACCATACTTAAAGTTGACACAATTTATCCTTTATAAGGAATCATGACTTTTTTGAAGGACAATGGAAGGCACACTACCCAGCTAGTGATACCTTGGTCTTCCTAATAAATGCGAGAAGGTGATTGGGATATCCAAGATTATAAATTCTACCATCATCTCCACTATGCCTATTTTTATTAGGGTCTTGAACACAATCAAAGTTGGCCTTCTACTATCATTATAGGCTTAAACGACACTATTAGAAGCTTTCAAATCATTCTCAGACAATCGAAACTTATGTAACAACTTTGAGGGGCAGATGTTAATCCTGAACCCATCGACAACCATTACACATGATGTGTGTCTCCCTTTTCTCAATTCAAATGCATAAGGCCAGATTGTGATCCCTTCCTTCTAGTGGTAAATTCTTATTCAAGAAAATGATTTTACCCTTATGAGTCACCAATACGACAACATCCTTTAGGGTCGCTTTACTGAACATGATCAGGCTGGATAGAGCCTTAACCATGGTCCTGTTATGTTTCTGAGAGGAAATGAGCAATTCCCACACACTGATATGGGTTGGTATCTTCTTCAACTATTTCATTATAAGATTGTCATCATCTTTCTCCTTTATAATGGGTTCATCCACTTCAACCCTTGGTTCCTTAGGGCCTCCCTATTGAGGTAGCACTTCTCACTTCGCATTACATGACTCACTCGTCTAGTTCTTTCTCTTCATCACTCTCCTCCTATAACTAAATCATTCTCTTCCTTCACACCATTTTTGTCTCTGTATTGGCTATAGGAAGTTAAACTTGGCAACCCATAAGGATCACTTTCCATCGCCTTTCATTAACCAAATGTTTGAAAGACTTGCAGGGCATATGTATTATTGCTTCCTAGATGGGTACTTTGGCCATTATCAAATACAAATAGCATAGGAAGGTCAAGAAAAGATGACATTTATGTGCCCATATGGTGCTTATACTTATAGGTGCATGCCTTTTAGGTTATGCAATACATCGACCACTTTCCAAATATGGTACTTATGCTTTAAGTCCTTAGTGGAGTCGTTACTCTGAGTGCCTTGATTTTCATGGTTGTGTTTGAATGAATAGAATCTTGCTTGTAATTCCTACCTTTTATCGATCATGGAGGGATTGAGAGGACTGGGGGTCATATATTGGTAATAACCCCTAATCATGGCACGCGATTTAGATCAACGGGGGATCCTTGAGGCTTCACATTAGATGGAAGTCCCTTTTGCAAGGTAATGATCAACGAGGGACCAAAGCGGGACAACACATTAGTATCATCCCTAAATGCAATATGTGACTTTCATTGGCATAAGAATCTAGTGAAGGTAAAATTTGAACCTATTCTAAGTCAATTAAAAAGCCCATTTCATCTTCACCCCATCAGAGATCGAGTTGACAAATTAACTATGGCTTGGGGAAGGGGTTAGACACCTTCAAACTACCCTGATATTAGGATTCGACCTTAGGGCATCCTTAATTCACTTTTCAATTAACACCCCTATCATACATCTAAGCACAGTTCAATTAATAAATCAAATAATTAATTATAATACAGGGATTTTATATATCCATCATCCACTAATTTACACACATAACCATCTATAATGGGAAAGGGTCACTGTATAAAGTAAGCTTGCATAAACATCCATCCGTACACATAATATTTGATAGCGGAAATGGTTGAGGCCAAGTTCATGGTAAAATCCTACCAATAACACCTATAAATAAAAAGAATAAATAAGTTAATTATAAATAAAAATGGAGACAAACAAGCAAAAAGAACCTTAAAGTGAATGAGGCAAGGAACAAGGTTCATGGTGACCACCATATAATAACTCTATAGCCAAGGTGCCTAAATATGCATCTAAGTCAATAATAATCACATTTTACAATCACAAACCAACATACACATCTTGCAACAAACATGTACAAATACACTAATCATAAATGGAAGAAAGGGAATGAACACACACACACCATGATAAGTATTTGGAGGGCATTGGATCACTTTGAGGTAAAGATTCACGTATATGAAGTCCTTAGGTCATCAGACCTACCTTCATCTTGCTCATAAAGAGCTAAAACATATGGGGCAGAACCTAACATGGGAATAATTAGAATCTAAAGGATTCAAAGAATTAGAAAAATACTATTTACATGACTGTTCATGAACTTTAACTTAGAGAAGGATATCAAGGCCAAGGGAAACTTAAGTTCACCTCTTGATCATCACCTCAAGATGTCAAAAGTAGAACCAATAATAGAAATTGGAACTTCAAAGAAAATAGAAAACACATAGCATCCAATCAAGGCATCAAAGAACTAGATAACACTATTCACATGACTATTCATCTTGTACTTTAAGCAATTCTCCTTTGCATTATAGGGATTTGATTCAGTGATTTTCATCATTGGGCTTTGTATCCAAAGGTTTAAAATCTGATGCTCATAGTTTACCCCTTAATTTATGAGGCTTGGAAAATAACATTTGAGAAATGTCAATTTGAACAAGTCACTACAATTGAAGTATAAAATGTAAACATTACTAAGGATACCCATGGATACAATTTCTTTAGTAGCTTCTCGAGCAAGTGTCAAGGTTATTGTCAGCCCTTTAGTAAGTACTAAGCATCTTGACAACCCTCTAGCAAGTACTAAGGTAGGTCATCTTCTTCCAATAGCCCTCGAGCAAGTATTGGAATTCCCTTTTTATCAACCCTCGAGCAGATATTAAGCTTCCCAGTAGCGCTCTAGTAAGTACTAGGGTTGATCTTCTTCTTCCAGCAGCCCTCGAGAAAGCATTATAATTCCCTTTTTAGCAGCCCTCGAACATATACTAAGCTTTTTGAAAGCCCACTAGTAAGTACCAAGGTTGATTATCTTCTTACAACAACCCTCGAGCAAGTACTAAAGTTTCTCCTTAGTAACCTTTGAGCAAGTGCTAAGCTTCCTGGTAGCCTTCTAGCTAGTACTAAGGCATTATACTTTGAATCGATGGCTTCTCATGAGTAGGGTTGCTTTTGCATTTTTCAATGTATGCTTTGTTCTTTCTGACTGATGATTCCTGACTTAGGGGTGCTCCTTGAATAATTCTTGTGTCATCTATGCCTTTCTGGCATTTACGAGGTTGAATACATACCTTTACAACCCTTCTAACTACTTTTGGGTTTTATTCTTATCTGAAGGTAATGGGCCTGAGGTATATATGTTGTGGGAAGTGTTTCTTTGGATCTTGTTATTTTGCAAAGAAAGTCATTCTTTGGGTTTTGTCATTTTAGAAAGAGAAATCTCTTTTGAAAATATTACTTGGGCTTCAAAAGGAGTCCGCTTATGATTAAAAAACATTATGATGATTTGAACTGAATTAAAAATCAATAAGGGTATTTTGGTAAATGGTTGCCTTAGACTTTTTTAAGAGCTTGAGGGTATTTTGGTAATTTAAGTGTTCCTAGGCTTTTTGGGAAGTTGGGGGTATTTTGGTTATTTAAGTGTTCATGGGCTTTTTGGGAAGTTAGGGTTATTTTGGTAACTCAGGGCCTGCTGGACAAAGAGGGGAATGTTAGATCGAGCTTAATAAGCTAGGGGTTAGGCCTATCAGGCTTAAGAAAGGGCTAGGCCTACTAACCTAGCTCGATCTAGTAGGGTTGTATACCTTGGGGCCACTATAAAAGAGCCCACTAGCCTTTTATCCTAATTTGCATTGTTTCTCCTCTCTCTCTCTCTCTCTTCACTTCTTCTTTCTAGGCTTCAAACATAGCTCCTAAGTAATCTCGACTCCTTCCGATGACCGATATGGCTGATTTTCTCAATGATGGAAAGTACAACATCTAGGAGAAGTTTTGTAATATGGATCTCTCGATTCTTGATGCACTTGATTAGCTATAATTTCAGTGGGATTCGAGCGAGTGAGCCTACTGAAGAACGTGACAACGAAGATGATTCCATTAGTCTACAACCTGTACCATTATTTATTAGGAGCCACCTCGGGATTGGTAGGTGTTCTTTTTCTCCTCTCTCAATTTTATTTTTACTTTTTGTGCACTTTATCATTGTAGGTTCTAAGCACTACCCATGAATTTACTTCTTGACTGCAAACATTAGGTTAGCTAATAAAATACTCAAAAATAATTTCTAAGACACTTATTCTTTATTTTCAGTGAACGTTTTTCATATATCAACCTTGTTGAGTGTCTTGATTTGCATGACTTCGTCTTTATTCTTTGACCTGAGTGAACAATCCATTATCTATGCAAATTTGTCTGTCTTGCTATATTTTTTTCCTTGAAATTTTTCTTATTATTTTTTAAGGGTAAACCATCTGGTTCATTCCCCTAACATTCTTCAAATTGCATATGTGCATGTTTATCTTACTTTTATTTTCCTTTCTATCTTTAGGGGATCGTCTCCTTCTAGAAAGAAGGCAACTTTAGCAGTCCTACTAGGGCGTGGAGGTATACATTGCATCCCCGGGTGCTAGCCCATTTAGGGGGGGACCGAGATCTAGACTTTTCTATGGTTTTTTCTTGATGAGACATCGAAGATCAATCTATCGATGGTGCATGTGTTACTAGAGTGATGGATGGACACGACCCATACTTTTCCATCTACCCCTAATTGGCGAGATTGTGATCACTCCTAGAGATTTCATCTTTCTGACTAGATTGTGATTTATAGGAATTCCACTACCTACTGATTTTGGGGTACACTATCCCATTCTTCAATGAGATTACATATGGAGGGTATTGGGTTGCATTCCCTTGTTGAAGGGGATTAGGGCCATAATAGGCCGAGTATTTTGACTGGTGCTCCTATTGTTACTGATGATAGATCGACCGAGGTGATTGATCAATATACTCATTGCTATCTGCTATATTCCTTGTCAGGATCCTGTTCTCGAATGTTTCTAGGGTGGCAGAGCTATGTTTGGTGCATGTGCTGGAGGACTTAGATTCTACACCACTTTGATTAAGGGTCTATAGCACTATCATAACTTTATCACTATCTCAACCGTTTCTCCGGTGGTCAAGGTTATATGTTACACCTTGAGAGTCCTTATCATGAGTATCATCGATTTCCTCTATTCTTTATACGTTTAGTGCTACTTTACTATTTTGACTCTCACAACATTCTTTATTAACAGGGTTGGGCCATCGAGCTGGGCCTATTGTAGGGGGTTAGATCCTAAGGATAGCATGGAGGGCAACTATTCTTGTTTTACATGATGGAGTGTAATGTGCTATGAGGAGTCTCCCATGACTACCAAACGTGATCACTTGAACACAATCACTTTGGACCAAGTATTTTCCCTATATATAAATCACTTTATGAGTCATGATTATTTATTGTATTGCTTAGTACTGTTCTTATAGCGACTTTGTGTCCTTATTATAACTCTGCCTTGACTGGAGAGGTCCCATGGCGGTATGGGCATTAGAAGTGCTGAGGTGCTAGAGGTCGAGGCTCTTTCCTATAGTCATCATTTGATTGTGGGTCCCTCTATCTAGGAGTGGTACCTCAGGGAGTGCATCTACCAATTGTGTGAGGGTTTGGATGAGTGCCCTATTCCACATTTTAAACCTATGAACTTGTTATGGGTGAGAGATCTCATAAGGGTGAATCTTACCAGAACGTTATTAGTCATGCCAGGAGAGCAACTGTCTTCCTTATGCCACCCTTATAAGACTTAGAATATGAGTGCTATTATAAGGAGCCTTCCATTATCTGATGTAGTGATCTGTGCATTTCCCTGCTATGCAATCGTTGAGGGGCTTTTCTCGAAGCGCACGGATTGAGGAACTACTACTCAAACAACTCAAAGGATTATCACTCTCGCTTCTGTGTCTGGTTCTGCCACCAATCAGAGCCATAAATGGGCCCATAGATCTACTTCAGGAGGCGTGGAGCCTATGGTAGTAGGCAATTTGGTTTCCATGCCAGATAACTTGATGGAGTCTTACATGGCTTCATTGATTAGATCAATGATGTCATTATAGATTGCTCAATTTGCCTGTACTTTTGAGCTAGCTGAGACCACCTATATGAGTTCTTTACTCCTTTGTGTTTGTTGTACCTTGATTGCATTGCCAACTGTGCTTCTAAAAATGTCTTTCTTCCTTCTTTTGTAGATTTTTTATGTTTAGGTAGAGGTAATGGTTTACCTGATTGCCACCCTGAAGAGGACCGTGGCTCACCAGACGCATTCCGTGCAGGTTAGTCTCACATAACATAAAAAAGAATAATAATGTATGTATGTATGTTCATGATTAGAGTTTTGTGTTTTTTGTGTCCTAAACATCTTAACCCCTATGTTTTTTTTATATGAGACGTTCTAGCTCCAAAGTCGTGAGATCATAGAGAGGGATCAACATATTGTAGTGGCAGAGGTAAAGATAAAATGTCTTATTGAGAAAGCCAGAGAGAATGGGTATGTAGAGCAGAGACCCATTCAAGAGTAGAGACAGTTGAGCAATGGAGACCCTGACTCCCTTCCTGTTCTAGCTATTTAAGACATTTTCCCTTTTCCTCTTCATTCTAGTACAACACATTTAGTATATATTTACACAGTTTATTGGGCCATTTGAAAGCCCTTCATTTTTGGATGCTTGCTTGAGATATATTAGGGTGAACTGAGATGGTATTGCCTCCAATTTTTATCAAACTTTGATATTTTATTTGGTTATATAGAAATCTAATTTTTTTTTATTATGCCTCCCAAACACGTGTCTTCACTTTTCTTACACATATGTTTTACAAAACAAGTACCCGAGCCATTCTTAACCAAAAAAACTTAAGGAAAGTTGTATCATTCTGCTCTTGAGGCTTAAAGGTTGTACAACCCAACTACAGGGCTATACAGTCTTGCAATTGTGGGTTGTACAACCAAGCTTGGTGGCTACACAACCTTGGTTAAGGGCTATACAGCCCATTGGTCTAAGCCCCTACTTTAAGTAGTCGTTTTCAAACTTTTCTCCTTCATTTGCTTCTTCCAATTCCTTAAACATGTCCATAAATTTCCTAAGGTCTCTCCTAAACTAGCTTTGGTTTGACCTATAATGGGTGGCCCTTTCAGCTCTTTGCTACCTTTCTTCTATTTATCTTGACTTGCACTTCTTGCGGGCAGCATGTGATTTGTAGGATTCTACCACCCATACTTTCTACTTCAGAGATATAAAGATCTACCCTCTACTAGACGAATTTGGCACTATTATCGATTATCATGTTACCTCAGCCAACCAGATTGCACTGCCTCAGCTTGATTACCTTCATGTTAGGAAGAATGTGGAGCTATTCCACATGTTACGTGGGGATGTACCCCGATACACATTAGGTGAGGAAAAGATTCTCGTGGCCCCTTTCATCATAAGTTTTCCTTCTAGGAATCATGCTCAAGCTCACATTGTGACTGCTATTATGATGGGCAAGTATCTGCTAAGGAGCGAAGATGGCGATATCGATTTGTAGATTCTACCACTCCTAGAGGGAGCCCAGTCATAGAGGACTTTTGTGCCTATGATCTTGGGTGAGACTATCAATAGTTCCTTTCTTAGGAGTCCATTGCTACTCTAGGTATGTTCTTTCCTTGCAACTCTTTTCCTTTTTTTCTTTTCCTCTTTTTCTTTTCTTTTCTTTTCTTTTTTCCCTTGTTATTTTTCGTTCACCCTAACTTTTGCTTAAACTACCCTCGCAGGTTTTCAGTCTAGGCAATTGCTCAATTTTGCTTGGGTCGCCCTTTTGGGTTTTCAACCTAATGAGCATTTTTACTATTTTTTCCCTATTTATATTCTTCTTTCTTCTCTTTTTTTTTTTTTTTATAGATGAGGCTGCAAGAGAGAATAGGATTATTAGTTGCCCTGACTATGGATGTGAGGCTCTACTACCCACAGTATCATTCAAACAGTCGTCTGATGAGACCAACCACTATTATGGTCGAGTCAATTGAATGGATGTCCCGCATCACTGTCGCTAACATTCGTTGGAGTTGTCCTTGGTGCAATCTGCCAAGTGATATTCTGAGGACTGATAGGGATTACTTCATCCTTCTTGTTTTGGCTTTATGCACCTTATATGACCTTACTCGTGTGTGCCACTAGTTCAACACTCCTCAATTCGAGGTATAGTTCCTCCCTTCATTCATCGAGGGTCCTGTAACCCAGTGCTTCCTAGATAGGATTGAGACCACTTAGACCAATTGCCACATCTACAATTTCTACACTAGTTGAGACTCTCAGCTTAACAATGTTGCAAACTACATGGCATGGTTGCGTAACCTTTAAAGCTACAGGTGTCACATTAACAAAATGTAGACAATGATCTTTTATGAGAGAAAAATTGTCTTATATTTAGTTTTAATTCAAATAAATGTACAACTAAATTTATTCTAGTAATGTAAATGTTTTTCCATATGATATTATGGTTAGCACGAATCATTTACACTATGTACATTACACATTAATTGAATGCATGAATTCTACTTTAAACATTGGCATATTATATAAGCTAATTGTCTTACTTAATGCCTTTGTCATCTCGATTCGTTGCTCATTCACCCTTCATCACCAATCTATCCCATCAGTGATCCCTTAATGGTCAGTCACCCTTTCTCGATTTTTGTTCATATTTTATGCTTTATTTATGTCTTAATTTTTGCCTAAGGTGCCATTTCAGATTTTTGACTTAGCAGGCTATTTTCACTTTTTCTCATACCTCATACAAAATATTTCTTTAATCAATCTAGATTTATCAATTCGATGAATTCATTCCCATCCGTATATGCTAATTTCACTGCTCCACCTAAGTAGATTTGATTGACCACGTAAGGGCCTTCCTAGTTCAACTTGAATTTTCCTTGAGGAACCTGAGTCTATGGTTGGATTGCCTTTAGTATTAGATCACCAACCTTTTTCACACTTGGCTTGACCCTCTTGTTGAATAAGCGGGTTACCCTAGCTTGATACAACAGGATGTGATATAGGGCATTTAGCCTCTTTTCGTCATGCAAAACCAACTGTTCAAATCTACTTCTCACCCATTAGTACTCAAGGATGTTTGATTCAATCAATATTCATAAAGACTTTATTTTAACTCGATTGGCAATATTGCCTCCATCCCATACACCAAAGAGTATGGTGTCATCCTAGACGACATTCTTATCATAGTTCAATAACCTCATAAGGCAAAGTGTAATTTCTCAGACTAGTCTTTGTATGTCCCAACCATTTTGGCAATGATGTTCTTGACATTCTTATTTGCTGCTTCCACCACTCTGTTAACCTGTGATCTACCATGAATTTGACGTTTGTGACAACTCTGAACTTTCTAAATACAATCATGCTCCACAGTAACATTTTCCCATTCATATAGGGGCTACAGACTCCTACATGTACCTCTTTTATGACTTTATGGGCCTCTTCCTCAGCCAGGCATCACAACTGAACCTTATCAGGCATTCTCTTATACATTATCTCGCTATACACCTTGAACTGTGAAAATAGCCTCTAGATCACATCCTTATCCTTCTTCATAGTCCTTTTTAAGTACTCATCATCTTTTAAGTACCTCTATCTATCAAAATACTAAGGGTGATTTTTCTCTGCCACTTGCATCACACCAACACCCATGTAGCACAACCCCTTCAAAACTTTATTTCATTGGATCATCTTTTAGCTTAATCTTCATAAATGCTCCCAATAATATTGCCCCCTTTAATGTGTCCACGTCCACTCGCTAAGGAACCATTTAGGTCTTTTTACTTTTCTTTTCTCAGACGCAAGAATAACATCTCCTTTTACAGATTAAGGAACAACCTTTACACTTCTCTCTCTTAATGAAAGAACAAGAGTAACAACCTACTTGTGAGCACATTGATTTCAAGGCTACACTATGAGTGGAATCTTGCTTGCAACTCCATCATTCTATCAACCAACGGGGGGGTCAAGAGGACGGAGAGTCTTTACACTGGTAATGACCCCAAGATATGGTGCTTGTTTGGATCAATGGGGGATCCATTAGGCCTTTTACGAGTTCAAAACCATAAATCCTAATTGTGGTCATTAGGGGACCAAGTCGGGACAATACATTGGTATCATCCCTACAAATTATGGCATCGCCATCTGACTTTGGTTAGGATAAGAATTTGAAGAAGAGCCATTTCGTCTTCACCTCATCAAAGATCAGGTTTGAAAATTGAATACAGCTTGGGGAGAGGTTAGCCACCTCTAAACCACCTGAATATTGGGATCTAGCCTTCGAACATCTTTGGTTCACTTTTAACATCTTAAATAAATTGTTAATTAGTCTAATTAAATGGCCTTAAGCATGCATCTAGCGCCATTAAACTAAAAAAAATAAATCAACAACTTAAAAGGAGGGGGATCATGCATCATGGCAAAGGGAGTGACATGCATCTCATCACAAATACATAGTCATCTAAAAAAAGGGGAGTGAGGGTCATGTGGCATGGCATTGGGTTGTCATGCATTTCATCCATATGCATCAAATGGTCATTCACAATCTTATGGAATGATTATCATGACCAAGTTTATGGTCTAGAACAAGTAAGCACCTACACCACAAAAATGCACAAGTTAGCAAGTAAAAGAAATATGAGATAAGTAAAACAAATAAGCATAATTCACATTACCATATCTCCCATGTAAAGGTATCGAGACATGTTTCTAAGTCCATAAGAAGCACAACCCAACATCATATGAGAAGCAATATAGCATTAAAACACAGACACATGCATCATGTAAGGGAAGGCAAGGAATCATAAATATGTGATGCAAAACACTTGGAAGATTTGATTGGCCTAAAATAAAATAATTACAAAAGGGGTCTTATGATTGATGAATCATCTCCCTTTGTAGCTTATAGAAAGCTAGGCATCCACATGCACTACTAACCATTAAGAAGGTTAGCATGCAACTCCAAATGAAGGGAATTAAAGGACAAAATAAAGCAATAACATTTTTTAACATAACCATAACCATAATAAGACTCCCAAGGTCCTAAGAACTCTAAGGTCGTCATTTGGTCACCACCAAATATGGTCCAAATAGAATCTTAGAACATCAACCAATTAAAATATTGAAGAGCATAAAACACACACATAAAATGAACCTTTAAAATCATTTAAAACTTGTTCAAGATTCTTTTTTGAAGTGAATAAGGGTCCTAGGAAATTAGGCCTCGCCCTATTCTGCCACTGAGACAACCAAAATTCTTTAAAAAAAAAAGTTTTAGAAAGAAGGAATTTGGATAAAGAAGAAAAAGTTTCACAATCTATTTCCTAGACTGAGGAGGGTTGTACAAACCCATTATGAAGGTTGTATAGCTTAGGAAGAGGGCTATACAGTCTATAACAAGTTTGTACAACCTTTGTCTATTGGGTTTTGTAAATAAAAAAATAAGAAAAGAAAAGGAAGAAGAAAGGGGGGAAATGGGGTCTTTTGGATATCTTTATATGTTTTTTTACCCTCAAAGGCTCATTAGATGATTTATATCCTCTATAATGCTTAGATAATACACAAAAGTGTAAAGATTAAGCCTTGTTCTACCTTGGGAATGGATGGATTGGACTAGGGTTTTAGTGCTTTTATGTTAAAGGTTAAGTGTAAAGTAATTTTGGCAAAGTAACACTAGTATTGAGCAAGATATTTGGATTTTCCTATGTGCCAATATTAAATACAGTGGTATGTATAGACTTAATATTAAATATGCTTAGGAAATAATGTATGTTATGCACGCTACCATCAAGAAACACATCACATAAGTAAGTAAACTCATCATACATTGCCTTAAACTTAGAAAGAATTACATCATCATCCTCAAAGAGGCTAGAAAAAGAACATCAGTAGTAATAAGAAAATCAACTTCATTTGGTTGGTTGATAAAAGCTTCATCTACACTAGCCTTTCTTTCTTCTTCACCCTTTACGTCATCAGTCAGAACCTCAAGATCGGTATTCTATATGGACTCTACCTAATTCCCATTTTTTGTACTAGCAATAGCCTTGACAACTCTCTCCAAACTCTGTTTCATCTTATTATCCCTTAGCTCAATTTTTAGAAAAATCTACTTATTGGCCCTAAGTACCAAAAAGGGGGAGGAGGGTTCGAATTGGTGTATATAAAAAAAAATAAAATTAATCATCCTAGTCCAACACTACCCAAAGTGTTGCGCCCTCTACCATAGTGGGCTCAGTCTTCATCGTAAGGCCATACATTTCCTTACCACTTACCTCCTCGATGGAGTTCACAATCATGCTTTCAATATCTTTTAATTTAATCCCTGTGGAAACAACCTTAGTAAACTTGCACGACCTGGTATATTCCCTATTTTGAATCCATGAAGTGTGCATTTTGCTTTATCAAGTCAACCCTTTTCTTTGTATGATTTTCCCTAGTAGCCTTGAAATTTTGATCCAATATATATTGCTCCCTCTATTCATCAATGATCCTTTTCTTATCATTCTATGGCCATGTAGAATGAGGACAGTACGAAACCACAAATTGACTTAATCCTTTATCATTCTCTATCCCTGCAACCTATTTCCATTTCTTCTTTCTTTTCTTCTTTTTGTCCTCTTCTTCTAATGAGTCTTGATAATTTTGATATCTAAGTTCACCAATATCCATATAGAAAAATGCCTTATTGAGTTAATCTATGACATCGTCCATTGACTTCTCATTCTTAATAGCCCTTTGCTCAACCTTTCTAGCGACTGCTCCTTCTTTTATAAAAAAATCTGATAATAGTCTATTATGAGCACCTAGATTTTTGCAGCTGTGCTCGAATAAGTGGAATCTTGCTTGTGACTCCCACCTTTTACTGATCATCAAGGGACTAAGAGGACGAGAGGTCATATATTGGTAATAACCCCTAGTCATGGCACATGATTTGGATCAATAAAGGATCCTTATGTTAGATAGAAGCCCCCCTTTTCCAAGGTAATGGTTAATTGAGGATCAAAGCGAGACAACACATTGATATCATCCCTAAATGCAATATGAAGTTGCCACTCAAATGTGGTCAGGATAAGAATCTGAGGAAGGCAAAATCTGAACCTATTCTAAATCAATTAAAAGGCCCAACTCATCTTTAACCCATCAGAGATCGGGTTCAAAAATTGGGTATGGCTTAGAGAAATGGTCAAACACCCCTAAACTACCCAAATATTGGGATTCGACCTTCGAGCATCTTTGGTTCACTTTTAGTACTTTAACTAAGTTATTGATTAGTCTAATTAATAGCCCTAATCATACATCTAAGCATAGTTCAATTAACAAATCAAATCATTAATCAATGAGGGAAAGGATCATGCATCATAACATAGGGATTTCATTCATCCATCATCCATTCATTCATACATATAACCATCCATAATGGGGAGGGGGTTCTTACATCACGATATGGGGTGAGCATGCATAAACATCCATCCACACATATAATATTTAAGAGGGAAAAGGTTGAGACCAAGTTCATTGTCTAATCCCTGACAATAACACCTACAAATAAGAAGAAGAAATAAGTTAGCAATAAATCAACATGAAGACAAATAAGCAAAAAGAACCTTAAAGTAAACAAGGCAAGGAAACAAGATCCATGGTGATCACCATACCATAACTCCATAACCAAGGTGCCTAAATATGCATCTAAGTCTATAATAGTCACATTTTATCATCACGAACTAAAATATGAATCTTGCAACACACATGTACAAATACACAAATCATAAAATGGAAGAAAAGGAATGAACATATAACCCATGTTAAGCATTTTGAGGGCATTGGATAACTTTACGGTAAAGATTCACTTATATAAAGTCTTTGGGTCATTAAACCCTTTTTCATCTTGCTCATAAAGAGCTAAAACATCTAGGGCAAAACCTAACATAGGAATAGTTAGAATGCCCACAACAATCCAAGGGATCCAAAGAACTTGAAAAATATTATTCATATGACTATTCATGAACTTTAACTTAAAGAGGGATACCAAGGTCAATGGAAACTTAAGTTCATCTCTTGATCATCACCTTAAGATGTCAACAGCAGAATAAAAAATAGAACTTAAAACTTCAAAGAAAATAAAAAACACATAACATCCAATTGAGGCATCAAAGAACTAGATAACACTATTTATTTGACTCTTCATGAACTCTAACTCAAAGAGCGATATCAAGGTCAAGGGAAACTTAAGTTCCTTTTTTTATCATCACCTTATGATGGCAAAAATAAAAAGGAAACTTAACCTTTAAAATCAAAAGAAAGACAAATAGAAAAAAGCAAAATCTTTATTAAAAGGCAATAAAATTATCTATAAAACAAACTAGACCCTATTTTTTAAGTGAATAAGGATCCTCGATTATCAAACCTCATCTTATTTTGCCACTGGAGTCATAAGGCACCATGAAGAGAAGCCCCAAAAAGAAAGAAATTCAAAAGGAAAAGAAAAGAGAAAGTTTGCAAAAACCAATCTATTAGTTAAGCTGGGTTGTACAACCATTGATAAGGGTTGAATGACTAAGGAAGAGGGTTGTACAACTTACCAATAAAGCTTTATAGCCCTCATTTTTTGAGTTTCTAAAATAAGAAAAAAGAAAAGAAGGTGAAGGAAAAGAAAAGGGAAGGGAGTTCCTAAGTATTCCAATGACGTCTTTACCCTCAAAAGCATGAAAATTAGTGTAATATCCTCCAAATATGCTATGGAAATGCATAAATAGGAATGCAAAGCCTTGGTTCTAACTTAGAATAGGTGAGGTAAGGTTAGGGTCTAGGTTTTTTGTGTCAAGAAGTGTTTAAGGGTAATATTTGATAGAGTTTTGCTAGCGTTCTCTAAAAAGCCCCCTTTCTCTTCCAAATGAGGGGGAGGGGGTATTTATAGGTATTATATGGGTACACAGTGCCAATAATAAGCTTGGATGAACATGGACATATCTAATCACAGAGAAAAGAAGTGTTGAACTAGAATTAGGGTTTGCACATTGGTTGTATAACCAAGAATGGGTTGTACATCATTTTGTCAAAGTTGTACAGCCTTAGGGTTTGGCGGGTGGACTACTTCTAAAAAGTTCCATGAGTTTGGGCTTTAAAAAGGTTGTACAACCTTGGGGAAGGCTACATAGCCTTGAATTAAGGGCTTTATAGCCTTGATTTATAGGTTGTACTGTCCATCAAGGCTGGCTAGTAGCCCTTTTGCACTTGGTTTTGAACTTCCCCAATGTTTCCTAGGCTTTTCATCCCTTACTTTGAGTAATTCCCCTTTGCATTCTAGGGATTTTATCAAGTGATTTTCATAATTGGACTTTGTACCTAAAGGTCCAAAATATGATGCTTACATTTCACCTTCTGCTTTGTGGAGCTTTGAAAATAACATTTGAGAAATGGCAATTTGAATAAGTCAGGACAAAATAAAGTATAAAATGTAAACATTAACAAGGATACCCAAGGATACAATTTCCTTAGCAGCTCTTCGAGTAAGTGCTAAGCTTCTTAGCATTTGTCTAACAAGTACCAAACTTCCTAGCAACCCTCTAAAAAGTACCAAGGTTGATCATGTTCAACCAAGCAGCCCTCAAGCAAGTATTGAAATTCCCTTCTTAGCAGCCTTTGAACAGATACTAAGCTTTTTTAAAACCTTTTGGCAAGTACTAAGGTTGGCCATCTTCTTCCAACAACCCTCGAGCAAGTAGTGGAATTTTCTTATTAGCAACCCTCGAGAAAATACTAAGGTTCCTAGCAACCCTCTAGCAAGTACCAAGATTGATGATCTTCTTTCAATAGCCTTCAAGTAAGTACTGGGGTTTCTCCTTAGTAGCCTTCGAGCAAGTGTTAAGCTTTCTGATAGCTTTCTAACAAGTACCAAGGCATTCTACTTTGAATGATAGCTTCTCATGAGTAGGATTGCTTTTGTATTTTTCAATGTATACTTTGGTATTTCTAACTGATGATTCCTAATTTAAGGGGTGCCCTTGAATAATTCTTATGTCATATGAGCCTTTATAGTGTTTATAAGGTTAAATGTATACCTTTACGACCTTTCTTGCTACCCTAGGGTTTTATTCTTATATGAAGGTAATGGGCATGGGCTCTATATGTTATGAGAAGTGCTCCTTAGGATTTTGCTATTTTGTAGAGAAAGTCGTTCTTTGGGTTCATCATATTAGAGAGAGAAATTTTTCTTGAAAATATTTTTGGGACTTTAAAAGGAGTCTGCTTGTCATTGAAAAACATTATGATGATTTTATATGAATCAAGAAGTAATAAGGGCATTTTGGTAATTAGTTGCCCTAGACTTTTTAAGAGCTTAGGGGTGTTTTGGTAATTTAGGTGTTATTGGGCTTTATAGGAAGCTGGAGGCATTTTGGTAATTAAAGCCTAATGGACAAAGAGGGGAAGGCTAGACCAAGCTTAATAGGCTGGGAGTTAGGCCTGTCGGGTTTGAGGAGGGGCTAGGCTTGCTAGGCCCAGCTAGGCCCGCTCAGCCCAGCAAGGTTATACAGCTTTGAGCCACTATAAAAGGACCCTGGGAGCCTTTCATCCACATTCATGTTGTTTCTCCTCTCTCTCTTCACTTCTTCTCTCTAGGCTTTAAATGTAGCTCCTAAGCAATTACGATTCCTTTCGATAATCCACATGATGGATTTTCACGATGAGGAGATGTATAACGTCCAGGAAGAGTTTTCTAACAAGGATCTTTCAACTTTTGATTAGTTGCGATTTTGGTGGGGGTTCGAGTAAGTGAGCTCAGTAAAGAATGCAACAATGAAGATGATTCCACTTGGTTACCCTCCAGCTAGCAACACCCCGATAGTCTACAACTTGTACCATCATTTATCAAAAGCCGCCTTGGGATTGGTAAGTTTTTTTTCCTCCTCTCTCAATTTTATTTTTACTTTCTATGCACTTTATCACTATAGCTTCTAAGCACTACCCCTGAATTTACTTCTTGTTTACGAACATTAGGTTAGCTCATAAAATATTTAGAAATAATTTCTAAAACATTCACCCTTTATTTTTAGTGAAGTTTTTTTTTAATCTACTAACGTTATTGATTGTCTTCATTTGCATGACCTAGGCTTTATTCTTTAACCTAAGCGGACAATCTATTATTTTTGCAAATTTTTCTGTCTTATGGTATTTTATCCTTAAAACTTTTTTATTATTATATTTTTAAGGTTAAACCCTAGGGTTCATTCCCCTCTTATTCTTCAACTTGCATATGTGCATGTTTGTCTTACTGTTATTTTCCTTCTTTTCTTTCTTTAAGGGATCATCTCTTTTTGGAAAGGAGGTGGATTTAGTGGTCCTACTTGAGTGTAGGGACAATACAATGCATCCCCAGATGGTGATCCATCTAGAGGACCGAGATCTAGACTTGTCTATAGCTACTTTCTAACAAGACAATGAGGATCGATTTGTCGATGGTATATACATTGGTGGAGTAATGGATAGACATGACCCACACTTTTCCATCGCCACTGATTAGTGAGATTACGATCACTCATGGGGATTTCACCTTTTTGATTAGGTTAAGGTTTGTAGGCATTCTATTACCTACCAATTCTAGGGTACACTATCTCGTTCCTCAACGAGATTACTTGCAAAAGGTCCTAGGTTATGTTCCCTAATTAAAGGGGAGAAAGGTCGTGATGAGGCCAAGTATTCTGATTAGTGCTTTCATTGTTACTGACGATAGATTGGCTGAGGTGGTTGATCAGTATGCTCATTGCTACTAGTTATACACCCTATCAGGATTCGTGTTCTTGAATGCTTCTAGGGTGGCAGAGTTATGTCTGGTGCCTGTGCTGGAGGACTTAGACTTGTTATACTGCTTTGATTGGGGGTTTACAGTGATCATGTATCTATCATCCACTTATTCATACACCTAACCATCCATTATAGGGAAGGGGCTCATGTATCACGATATAGGGTAAGCATGCATAAACATCCATCCACACACATAATATTTAAAAGAGGAAATGGTTGAGACCAAGTTCATGGTATAATCCCTAATAATCACACCTACACACAAGAAGAAGAAATAAGTTGGCAATAAATAAATATGGAGACAAACAAGCCAAGAAAAAAAAAACTTAAAGTGAACAAGGTAAGGAAACAAGGTTCATGGTGATCATCATACCATAACTCCATAGCCAAGGTGACTAAATATGCATTCAAGTCCATAATAGTCACATTTTATCATCACAAACCAAAATACACATCTTGCAACACATATGTATAAATACACAAATCATAAATGGAAGAAAGGGAATGAACACACACACTATGCTAAGCATTTGGAGGGCATTGGATAAATTTTAGGCTAGGATTCACTTATATAAAGTCTTGGGTAATTAAACCCTTCTTCATCTAGCGCATAAAGAGCTAAAACATCTAGGGCAAAATGTAACATGGGAATAGTTAGAATGCCCACAACAATCCAAGGGATCCAAAGAATTAGAAAATACTATTTATATGACCATTCATGAATTCTAATTTAAAGAAGGATATCAAGGTCAAGGAAAACTTAAGTTCCTCTCTTGATCATCACATCAAGATGTCAAAAGTAGATCCAAAAACATAACTTAGAACTTTAAAGAAAATAAAAAAAACACATAGCATCCAATCAAGGCATTAAAGAACTATATAACATTATTCAGATGACTATTCATGAACTCTAACTCAAAAAGGGATATCAAGGTCAAGGGAAACTTGAGTTCTTCACTTGATTATCACTTCAAGATGGAAAAAACTGAAAGAAAACTTAACCTTTAAAATAAAAAGAAAGACAAACATAAAACAAACCATCTTTATTTAAAGGTAATGAAATCATTTATGAAACAAACTAGACCCCATTTTTTAAGTGAATAAGGGTTCTAAATTATCAAACCTCACCTTATTAAACTATTGGAGTCATAAGGCACCATGATGAGATGCCTTCAAAAGAAAGAAATTCAAAAGAAAAAGAAAAGAGAAAGTGTACAAAAACCTTTATACAAGTCAAACTGGGTTGTACAACCTGTGTAACCTACCAATAAAGCTATACAACCCCTCTTTTTTTAGTTTCCAAAACAAAAATAAATAAAAGAAGATAAGGAAAAAAAAAAAGGGGGAGGAGGGTTCCTAGGTGTATTCTAGT
Organism: Omphalea diandra; assembly: GCA_949677035.1. Taxonomy (NCBI): domain Eukaryota; kingdom Viridiplantae; phylum Streptophyta; class Magnoliopsida; order Malpighiales; family Euphorbiaceae; genus Omphalea; species Omphalea diandra. Next base: position 19,025 of record CATIWR010004671.1, on the reverse strand, counting down.
GATGTCTTTGCCCTCAAACGCACAAAAATTAGTCCAATATCCTCCAAAGATGTTATGGAAATGCACATATAGGAAAGTAAAGCCTTGGTTCTACCTTAGAATAGGTGAAGTAAAAAGCCCCCTCTTTCTTCAAAATGAAGGGTGTTCATAAGTGTTAGGTAGGTGCACAGTGCCAAGAATAAGCTTGGATACACCATGGACATATCCATTCATAGATAAGATGAATGCTATACTAAAATTAGGGTTTGCAATTGGGCTATAGAATAAAGAATTTGTACATCCTTTTGTTGAGGCTATACAACCTTAGGATTTAGTGAGGGGACCACTTCTAGAAAGTTCCATGAGTTAGGGCTTTAGCAAGGTTGTACAGCCCTAGGGAAGGCTATACAATATTGATTTGTGGGTTGTATTGCCTATCAAGATTGGCTAATAGTCCTAGGCTAGGTTTGGGCTTGATCTTTAAGCTTAGTTTTAAAATTCTCCAAGGTTTCCTAAGCTTTTCTACCCTTACTTTGAGCAATTTTCCCTTTCCATTTTGAGGATTTAATTCAATGATTTTTATCATTGGGCTTTGTATCCAAAGGTCCAAAATCTTATCCTCACATCCGTGTAAATCGCTCACTTTTTGCTCCGACCCTTTACCATGATACCCTAATCCTTTCCTTGTGGTATGAGTGAGAATTTCTGAAAACTTTGATATGTCGATAGAATTCTTTCCTAAACCAATCCTGGCAAAAAGTTTATGTTCTTCATAATCCCCATTACTTTAAGATCAACCCATCTGTTAGTGAGTTTAACAACCTGAAACTCTTAGAGATACGAAATAACCATACTTAAAGTTTACATAATTTCTCCTTTGTAAGGAATCTTGACTTTCTGATGGACAATGGAAGGCACACTACCCAGCTAGCGATACCATGGTCTTCTTAATAAACGTGACAAGGTGATTGGGATATCCAAGATTATAAATTCCACCATCATCTCGATTATGCTTATTTTTACTAAGGTCTTCAACACAATCAAAGTTGGCCTCATACTATCATCATAGGCTTAAATGACACTATTAGAAGCTTCCAAATTATTCTCAAACAATCTAAACTTATGCAACAACTTAGAGGGGCAGATGTTAATCTTGAACCCATCGTCAACATTACACATGATGTGTGTCTCCCCTTTATCTCAGTTCAAATGCATAGGGCCAAATTATGATCCCTTCCTTCTAATAGCAAATTCTTATTCAAGAAAATGATTTTACCCTTATGAGTCACCGATGAGACATCATCATTTGGGCTGGCTTTACTGAAGATGATCAGGTTTGATAAAGCCTTAACCATAGTCCTCTTATGTTTTTGAGAGGAAATGAGCAATTCCTACATAATGATATGGGCTAGTATCTTTTTTAACTATTTCATTATAGGATTGTCATCCTCTTTATCCTTTACAATGGGTTCATCTACTTTAACCTTGGTTCCTTGGGGCCTTCCTGTTGAGGTAACACTTCTCACTTCAAGTTACATGGCTCACTCATCCAGTTCTTTTTCTTCATCACTCTCCTCCTATAACTAAATCATTCTCTTCATTCATACCACTTTTGTCTTTCATTTGAGCTTTCCCAAAGATTAATAGTGCAAACAACGATGGTCTGCTTTGAGACCTCATTGATAGTGGTAATAATAACTTCATCGAGAATTCTAGAGTTTATCATAAATGTCCCCTGATTTGGGAGAGAAACATTCTCATAGTTTGGGAAAGGGTTCCCTCAAATGTTGAGCCTTCCAGGATTTGGCAAAACAATCATCTTGTTATCGATGAGATCCTGAATCTTATGTCTCAATCTATAGTAGTCATAAGTGTTGTGACCTTTTCCTTAATGAAAGGCATAATATGCATTAATGTCATGCCCCCTAGGCAATGGATTAGGAGGTGGTCTTGGTGCTAGAGGCTTCAATAATCCCTTATTCTGTAACCTCTAAAATGGCTTTGAGAGTGACATACCTAACTTAGTGAACTATCATGACATCCTTACTATGTTAACATCAACCATCTTATTCTCTTTGACCTAAGGTTGAGACAGAGCGCGTGTTCTTGTCCCATACTATCTTTTCAACTCAAATTCTAACTCTTTGACCTACAAACCTACTGTTCAAAGGTCTTTAAAGTTTTTGACCAATATTTCCCTATTTTTAGTGCTAATACTAGGTAGAGCCTTTTTAACAATCATCTTGACTTGCTCCATCTCTATAGGGCTTATGGTCACCTCAGAAGTCATCTTCTTTTATCTTCTGATGTAGTCATTAAGCTTTAACCAATTTTCTACTTTAAAGACTCTAAGTCTTGCAATGTGACCTATAGATATAAATTATAAGCATAATGCAATGTGACCTCTATATCTAAAAAATGGGGGGGGGGGGGGCGGCGGGGGGGAGGGGGGAAGGGGGAGAGGGGATGATGGTAGTGACCAATAATAACAATGAACTTATCCCTACTAGGACCGTGATGGGATAAAAAGTATGCATTAACTATAGGAAGTTAAACTTGGCAACCCATAAGGATCACTTCTCTTTGCCTTTCATTAACTAAATGTTTGAAACACTTACAGGGCGTATGTATTATTACTTCCTAGATGGGTGTTTTAGCCATTATCAAATACAAATAGCACAAGAAGATTAAGAAAAGATGACATTTATGTGCTCATATGGTACTTATACTTATAGGTGTATGCCTTTTGCACTATGCAATACATCAACCACTTTCCAAATATGGTACTTATGCTTTAAGTCCTTAGTGGAATCGTTATTGTAAGCACCTCGATTTTCATGGTTGTGTTTGAACGAGTAGAATCTTACTTGTAACTCCCACTTTTTATCGATCATGGAGGGATCGAAAGGATCGGGGGTCATACATTGGTAATAACCCTAAGTCATGGCACGTGATTTGGATCAACGGGGGATCCTTAAGGCTTCATATTAGTTAGAAGTCCCTTTTCCAAGGTAGTGACCAATGAGGGACCAAAGCGGGACAACACATTAGTATCATCCCTAAATGCAATATGGAGTCGCCACCCAACTTTCATTGGGACAAGAATCTAGGGAACATCAAATCTAAACTTATTCCAAGTCAATTAGAAAGCTCATTTCATTTTCACCCCATCAGAGATCGGGTTGAAAATTTAGGTACGACTTAGGGAAGGGGTTAGACACCCCCAAATTGCCCTGATATTAGGATCCGGCCTTCGGGCATCCTTAGTTCACTTTTAGTACATTAACCAAGTTATTGATTTGTCCAATTAACGCCCCTAATCATACATCTAAGCACGGTTCAATTAATAAATCAAATAATTAATCATAACATATGGATTTTGTACATCCATCATCCACTAATTTACACACATAACCATCCATAATGGGGAAGGGGGGTTATGCATCACAATACGGGGTAAGCTTGCATAAACATCCATCCACACACATAATATTCAATAGTGGAAATGGTTGAGACCAAGTTCATGGTCTAATCCCTACCAATAACAGCTAAACACAAGAAGAATAAATAAGTTAACAATAAATAAACATAGAGCCAAACAAGTAAAAAACCACCTTAAAGTGAATGAAGCAAGGAATAAGGTTCATGGTGATCACCATACAATAACTCTATAGCCAAGGTGCCTAAATATGCATCTAAGTCCTTAATAGTCACATTTTATAATTACAAACCAACGTACACATCTTGCAACACACATGTACAAATACACAAATCATAAATGGAAGAAAGGGAATGAACACACACACACACACACCATGCTAAGCATTTGGAGGGCATTGGAAAACTTTCAGGCAAAGATTCACTTATATGAAGTCTTTGAGTCATTAGATCCACCTTCATCTTATTCATAATGAGCTAAAACATCTAGGGTAGAACCTCATATGTGAATAATTAGAATGCCCACAACAATCCAAGGGATCCAAAGAATTAAAAAAATATTATTCATATGACTATTCATGAACTCTAACTCAGAGAGAGATATAAAGGTCAAAGGAAACTTAAGTTCATCTTTTGATCATCACCTTAAGATGTCAAAAACAGAACCAAAAATAGAACTTGGAACTTCAAAGAAAATATAGCATCAAATCAGGACATCAAAAAACTAGATAACACTATTCATATAACTATTCATGAACTCTAACTCAAAGAGGGATATCAAAGTTGAGGGAAACTTGAGCTTCTTTTTTTAACATCACCTTATGATGGCAAAAATAGAAAGGAAACTTAACCTTTAAAATCAAAAGAAAGATAAACATAAAAAATAATATTTATTAAAAGGCAATGAAATTATCTATTAAACAAACTAGACCCCATTTTTTAAGTGAATAAGGATCCTAGGTTATCAAACCTCATCGTATTCTGCCACTGGAGTCATAAGGCACCATGAAGAGAAGCCTCAAAAAGAAAGAAATTCAAAAGGAAAAGAAAAGAGATAAAGTCTACAAAAACCTATCTACCAGTCAAATTGGGTTGTACAGCCATGGATAAGGGTTGTACAACCCATGAAGAGAGCTATATAGCCTACCAACAAGGCTACAAAACCCTCCTTTTTTTGGCTTTCCAAAACAAAAGAAGAGAAAAGAAAGGAAGGAAAAGAAGGGGAAGGAGGTTCCTAAGTGTATTCTAGTGATGCCTTCACCTTAAGAAGCACAAAATAAGTCCAATATCCTCTAAAGATGCTATAGAAATGCACAAATAGGAAATTAAAACCTTAATTCTACCTTGGAATAGGTGAGGTAAGGTTAGGATTTAGGGTTTCTATGGCAAAAGGTGTTTGAGGGGAAATTTTTAAAGAGTTTTGTTAAGGTTTCCTAAAAAGCCCCCTATCTCTTCAAAATAAGGGGTATTTATAGGTGTTGGATGGGTGCGCGGTGCTAAGAATAAGCTTGGATGTACCATGGATGTATCAAATCACAGAGAAGAGGAGTGTTGTACTGAAATTAGGATTTGAACGTGGGCTATACAACCAAAAATAAGTTGTACATCCTTTTATTAGTGTTGTATAGCCTTAGGGTTTAGTGGAGGGGACCACTTCTAGAGAGTTCCATGAGTTAGGATTTTAGATAGCCCTGTGAAAGGTTGTACAACCTTAAATTAAGTGCTTTATATCTTTGATTTATAGGTTGTACTGCCCATCAAGGTTGGCTGACAGCCTTTGGCTACGTTTGGGCTTGTTTTGAACTTCTCCAAGGTTTCGTAAGCTTTTCATCCTGTACTTTGAGCAATTCTCCTTTGCATTATAGGGATTTGATTCAGTGACTTTCATCATTGGGCTTTGTATCCAAAGGTCTAAAATTTGATGCTCACAATTTTCCCCCTAATTTATGAGGCTTAGAAAATAACATTTGAGAAATGGCGATTTGAACAAGTCACGACAAAGTGAAGTATAAAATGTAAACATTACTAAGGATACCCATGGATACAATTTCTTTAACAGCTCATCGAGCAAGTGCCAAGGTTCTTGTCAGCCCTCTAGTAAAGTACCAAACATCCTGACAACCCTCTAACAAGTACTAAGGTTGGTCATCTTCTTCCAATAGCCCTCGAGCAAGTACTAGAATTCCTTTCTTAGCAACCCTTGAGCAAATATTAAGCTTCCTGGCAGCCCTTTAACAAGTACCAGGGTTGATCTTTTTCTTCCAGTAACCCTCAAGCAAGTACTAGAATTCCCTTTTTAACAGCTCTCAAGCATATACGAAGCTTATTGAAAGCCCACTAACAAGTACCAAGTTTTTCCTTAGCAACTTGTGAGCAAGTGCTAAGCTTCTTGGCAGCCTTCTAGCTAGTACTAAGGCTTTATACTTTGAATAGATGGCTTCTTATAAATAGGGTTGCTTTTGTATTTTTCATTGTATGCTTTGTTCTTTTTGACTGATGATTTCTGATTCTTGTTTGAAGGTAATGGGCCTGGGGTATATATGTTGTGGGAAGTGTTTCTTCAGATTTTGCTATTTTGTAAAGAAAGTCATTCTTTGGGTTCTGTCATTTTAGAGAGATAAATCATTCTTGAAAATATTTCTTAGGCTTTAAAAGGATTTTGTTTATGATTGAAGAACATTATGATGATTTGATCTGAATCAAGAATCAATAAGGGTAGTTTGGTAATTAGTCACCCTAGACTCTTTTAAAAGCTTAAAAGTATTTTATTAATTTACGTGTTCCTATGCATTTTAGGAAGTTGCGAGTATTTTGGTAATTTAAGTGTTCATGGGCTTTTTGGGAAGTTAGGTTTATTTTGGTAACTCAGAGCCTAATGGACAAAGAGGGAAAGGCTGAATCGGGCTTCATGGACTAAAGAATAGGCCTGTCAAGCTTGAGAAGGGGTTGGGCCTGCTAGGCCAAGCTAGGTCAGCTCGATCAAGTCAGGTTGTATACCCCAGGGCCACTAAAAAATAGCCCTAAGAGCCTTTCATCCTAATTTGCATTGTTTCTCCTCTCTCTCTTCACTTCTTCTCTCTAGGCTTCAAACATAGCTCTTAAACAATCTCAACTCCTTCCGACGATTGATATGGCTGATTTTCTTGATGATGAGAAGTATGACATCTAGAAGGAGTTTTCTAATATGGATATCCTGACTCTTAATGCATTTGATCAACTATAATTTCAGTGGGGTTCGAGCGAGTGAGTTTGCTGAAGAATGGGACAGTGAAGATGATTCCATCTAGTCTCCAACCTGTATCGTTATTTATCAGGAGCCACCTCGGGATTGGTAGGTGTTCTTTTCTTCCTCTCTCAACTTTATTTTTCCTTTTTGTGCATTTTATCATCGTAGGTTCTAAACACTACCCCTGAATTTACTTATTACCTACGAACATTAGGTTAGCTCATAAAATACTCAAAAATAATTTCTAGGACACTCATTTTTTATTTTTAGTGAACATTTTTCGTCTACTAGCCTTGTTGAGTGTCTTGATTTGTATGACTTAGGCTTTATTCTTTGACCTAAGCGAACAATCCATTATTTTTGCAAATTTGCCTATCTTGTGGTATTTTTTCCTTGAAATTTTTTTATTATTTTTTAAGGGAAAACCTTATGGTTCATTCCCCTCTCGTTCTTCAAATTGCATATGTGCATATTTATATTACTATTATTTTCCTTTCTTTCTTTAGGGGATCATCTCCTTCTAGAAAGGAAGCGACTTTTGTAGTCTTACTAGGGTATGGAGGCATATAATGCATCCCTGGGTGGTGGCCCGTTTAGAGGGGACCAAGATATGGACTTTTCTATGGCTACTTACTATTGAGACACCGAGGATCAATCTGTTAATGATGCATGTGTTACTGGAGCGATGGATGAACACAATCCATACTTTTCCACTTACCCCTAATTAGTGAGATTACGATCACTCCTGGAGATTTCACCTTTCTAACCAGATTGCGGTTCGCAGGCATTCCGTTACCTACCGATTATGGGTACACTATTCCATTCTTCAACAAGATTACCTATGGAGGGTCTTGGGTTGCATTCCCTTATTGAAGGGGATTAGGGCCATGACGAGGCCAAATATTCTGACTAGTGCTTCCATTGTTACTGATGATAGATCGACTGATGTAATTGATCAACATGCTCATTGATACCTACTATATACCTTGTCAGGATCTTATTCTCGAATGCTTATGGGGTGTTAGAGCTATGTCTGGTACTTGTGCTGGAGGACTTGGATTCTACACCACTTTGATTGAGGGTCTATAGCACTGTCATACCTTTATCACTATCTCAACCGTTGCTCCTGTGGTCAAGGCTATATGTGTTAGGCCTTGAGAGTCCTCAACATAAGTGTCACTGCTTTCCTCTGTTCTTTGTACGTTCAGTGCTACTTTACTATTTTGACTCTCACAATATTTTTTATTGACAGGTGCAGCCCATCAAGTCGGGCCTATTGCAGGGGTTAGATTCTGAGGACAACATGGAGGGCAGTTATTCTTGTTTTACATGATGGAGTGCAATGAGCTACAAGGAGTCTCCTATGACTACCAAATGTGTTCACTTGAACATAATCACTTTGGACCAAGTATTCTCCCTGTATAGAAATTACTTTACGAGTCATGATTATTTGTTGTATTGCTTGGTATTGTTCTTATAGCAACTTTGTTTCCTCATTGTAGCTCCTCCTTGACCGGAGAGGTCATATGGCAGTATGGGCATTAGAGGTGGTAGAGGCCAAGGCTCTTTCCTATAGCCATCATTTGATTGTAAGTCCCTCTATCTAGGAGTGGTACCTCAGAGAGCTCATCTACCAATGGTGTGAGGGTCTGGATGAGCACCCTATTCCACATCGCTCACCTATGAACTTGTTCTAGGTGAGGGATCTCGTAAGGGTAGATCTTACCAGAACACTATGACTCATGCTAGGAGAGTAATTGTCTTCCCTAGGCAACCCTGATAAGACTTAGATGATTAGTGCTCTTATAAGGAGCCTCCCATTATCCGATGTAACGATCCATACATTTCCTTGCTATGCAACCATTGAGAAGCTTTTCTCGAACCTTATGGGTTGAGGCACTATTACTCAAGCAACTCAGAAGACTGTCACTCTCACTTCTGTATTTGGTTCTGCCATTAATCGGGGCCACAAATGGGCCCATATATCTGCTTCAGGAGGTATGAAGCCTATGGTAGTAAATAGTTTGGTTTCCATTCTAGACAACTTGGTGGAGTCTTACATGGCTTCATTGACTGGATCAATGATGTCATTATAGATTACTCAGTTTGCCTGTGCTTTTAAGCTAGCTGAGACCACCTATGTGAGTTCCCTACTCCTTTGTGTTTGTTGTATCTTGATTGCATTGCCAACTGTGCTTCTAAAAATGTCTCTCTTGGTTCTTTTAAAGATTTTGCACATTTAGGAGGAGGCCATGGTTTACTTGATTGCCATACTGAAGAACACCGTGGCTTACTAGACACGCTCCATATAGGTTAGTCACACACAACATAAAAAGGAATAATAACGTATGTGTGTATGTTCATGATTGGAGTTTTATGTGCTTTGTGTCCTAAACATCTTAACCCTTGTGTTTCTTTGTAGGAGACGTTCTAGTGCCAAAGTATCTTTGTAGGAGACATTCTAGTGCCAAAGTATGTTCTTGATTAGAGTTTTTTCCCTTATTATTCTTCTTTTGCCCTAACTTTTGCTTAAAATGCCCTCGTAGGTTTTCAATTTTGGCAATTGCTCAATTTTGCTTGGGTTGCTTGCCCTTTTGGGTTTTCAACTTAACGAGCATTTTTACTATTTTTCCCTATTTATATTCTTCTTTCTTCTTTTTTTTCTTTTTTTTTTAAGATAAGGTTGCAAGAGAGAATAGGACTATTGGTTGCCCCGACTATGGATGCAAGACTCTACTACCCACAACATCATTCGAACAATCACCTGACAAAACCAGCTACTATTATGGCCAAGTGGATTGAATGGATGTCCCGCATCACTGTCGCTAACATTCATTGGAGTTGTCCCTACTGGAATATGTCACGTGATATCCTGAGGACTTGTGGGGATTGCATCATCCTTCCTGCTTTGGCTTTAGGCATATTATGCGACCTTACTGGTATGTGTCACTAGTTCAGCGCTCCTCAATTCGAGGTATAGTTCTTCCCTTCATTCATCGAGGGTCCTATAACCTAATGCTTCCTAGACAGGGTTAAGACCACTTAGACCAATTGCCACATCTATGATTTCTACACTAGTTAAGACTCTTAGCTTGACATTGATGCAAACTACATTGCATGGTTATGCAACCTTTAAAGCTACAGGTGTCACATTAACAAACTCTAGACAATGATCTTTTATAAGAGAAAAACTATCCTATATTTAGTTTTAATTCAAAGACATGTATAATTGAATTTATTCTAGTTATGCAAATGTATTTCCATATGATATTATGGTTAGCATGAATCATTTACATTTTGCATATTACACATTAATTGAATGCATGACTTCTACTTTTAACATTTGAATGCATGACTTCTACTTTTAACATTGACACATTATATCATCTAATTGTCTTACTTAATGCCTTTGTCTCCTTGATTCGTTACTCATTCACCCTTCATCACCAATCTATCCTATCAACAATCCCCTAGTGGTCAGTCACCCACTCTCGACTTTTGTTCATATTTTATGCTTTAACTTTTGCCTTAACTGCCCTTTTGAGTTTTCAACTTAGCTAGCTTCTCTCTTTTTTCCTTTCTTTTCTTTTTCCTTTTTCATTAGTTATTTATGCCTTAATTTTTGCCTAAGGTGCCCTTTCAAGCTTTTGACTTAGCAGGCTATTTTCACTTTTCTCACACCTGATACAAAATACATTTTTAACCAGTCTAGATTTATCAATTCGATGAATTCATTCCCATCTGTATCTGCTAATTTCACTGCTCCATCTAAGTAGATTTGCTTGACCGCATAAGGGCCTTCCTAGTTTAACTTGAATTATCCTCGAGGAACCCGAGTTTATGGTCGGACTGCCTTTCGTACCAGATCACCAACCTTTATCACATATGGCTTGACCCCCTTGTTGAATGAGTGGGCTACCCTGGCTTGATACAATTGGATGTGATATAAGGCCTTTAGTCTATTTTTGTCAAACAAAGCCAACTATTCAAATCTACTTCTCACCTATTAGTACTAAGGGATGTTAGATTCAATCAATATCCATAAAGACTTTACTTTTAACTTGATTAGCAGTACTGCCTCCATCCCATACACCAATGAGTATAGTTTCATCCCATACGACATTCTTATCATAGTTCAATAACCTCATAAGGCAAAATGTAATTTCTTAGACCAGTCTTTATATGTCCCAACTAGACCCATTTAGGTGTCATCCTTCACAGTTTTTATTTCATTGGGCTCATATATGGGTAGGCCGAGATATTGTGTTTTGTAATTCTCCTATTGACCCCTAACATGTTCGTGCACATCAAGGTAAAAGCTCTCTAGTATTTCCTGAGTAGTTGTTTGAATTTCCTTTATTCATCTGGTGTGACATCACTAGTAATAAGTAAGATCTTTGGATTTTTTTTATGTACCAAGGTTAAATGTAATGGTATGCATAAAATTAATGTTAAATATGCTCATGAAAAATGCATGCTATACATACTACCATTATAAAACACATCACATAAGTAAGCAAACTCATCATTCATTACTTTAAGCTTAGAAAGAAATAAATCTTCATCCTCGAAGAGACTAGAAACAAGAATATCAGTATTATAAACAAGAACAAAAAAGTCCTTTTTGTCTAGTTGGTTGACTAGAGCTTCCTCTGTTTGAGCCTTTTCCTCTTCTTCATCCTTCATTCCATCAGTTAGAACCTCAAGATCAACATTTTGCATAGGATCTGTCTCTTTCTCATCATATATTCCGACAACAACCATGACGACCCCTTCAAAACTTTGTTTCATTTTATCATGCTTTAGCTTAATCTTCATAAATGCTTCCCACAGTGTTGCCTCCTTTGCTAGGGTAGGCTCATTTTGGCCACAAAATTCTTTTATTCCTTACAGCCTACTTCATCAATGGAGTTCATATCATGCTCTCAATGTCTTCTAACTTTATCTCCGTATAAGCCACTTCAATGAACTTGCAAGGCCCAGTGTACTCCCATTTTAAGTCCATAGATGATGCATCCCGCTTTGGCAAGTTGGACCATTTCTCTACACAATCTTCCTTAGTGGCCCAAAAGTTTTGCTCTAGGGCATATTTCTCCTTCTATTCATTAGTGGCCTTCTTTGTGTCCTTTTATCGCCACGTAGAATGAGGACCATATTGAACCTATGTTGACCTAGCTCTTAACCATCGATTATCCCAGTGACCTATTTTCCCTGCTTCTTTTTTTTCTTCTCACCATCCTCTTCCTCCGATGGGTCTTAATAATTATAATACCTCAATTTGCCAATATCTAGCTAGAAAAAGTCTTTCTGAAGTTCATCCATGTCATTACCCTATGATTTCTCACTCTGAATGGTTCCTTGCTCTACTTTTCTAAGAACTTCGCCTTCTTTCCCAAAGAAGTCTAACAATGGCCCTCATAAATCTCTCACTTCTTGCTTTGACACTTCATCATGGTACTCCAATACTTTCTTAATGGTCTGGGTAGGAATCTCTAGCAACTATAATATGATAGTGGAATTCTTCCCTAACTCCTGCCTCAGAAGGAAGTTTATATTCTTTATAATCCCTATTACCTTTAGATCAACCCATTTGTTTGAAACTCTGGAAACTTGAAACCATTAAAGATTTGGAACTACCACACTTAAAGCTGACACAATTTCCCTAACTTCTGCACAAATGGCCACAATTTCACCGTTGTAAGGAATCTTGACCTTTCGATGAATGGTGGAGGGCACACCATCAAGAGGATGATGTCATGGTCTCTCCAATAAATTAAGACTATGAACTCCACCAAAGCCTTAACTACACTTGTCTTTACCATAGTATTGAATACATTTGCAACTAGCCTTTTATTAACATCACAGGCAGAATGACACTATCAAAAGCCTCTAAGTTTTTCCTAGATAACCCAAACTTATATAATAATTTTATAGGATAGATATTAATCCCAAAACCATCATCTACCATCACACAGGGTGTACACCTTCCCTTCATCTCAGCTTAGACAAACAGGGCCAAATTATGATCTCTTCTATTTAGGGGCAAATCCACATTTGAAAAAGTAATTTTCCCTATATGAGTCACCAACACAACAACGTCCTTTAGAGTAGCTTCATTAGAAATAATCAAGCTGGATAGAGCCTCTACCATAGCCTTCTTATGCTCTTAAGAATTGATAAGCAATTCCCATACATTGATCTAAGAAGACATATTCTTCAATTGTTTCACTATAGAGTTGTCTTCCCCTTTCTCTTTTGCAACAAGTTTGTCTATACCTTTCTTTAACCTTAATTCCTTTTGAGCTTCTCTATCAGGATAGTACTTCCTATTATAAGTCATATGGCTCACTTGCTTAGCCTCCTTCTTCCCATCTGCTCTCTTCCCATATCTGAATCATTCTTCTTAGTTTGGTCTTCTCATATGAGCTTTCCCACAAATTGATAATGCAAACTATTAAAGCCTCATTTGCGACCTCCTCTATAGTGGCCATAACAACTTATTTAGGAATTCCAAAATCTATTGTAAATGTCCCTTAGCTTGGGGGAGGAACATTATGATAGTTTGAGAGAAGGTCTCCTCAAATACTAGGCTTCCCAGAGTTAGGTGGAGTAATTATCTTATTATCAGTAAGATCATAAATCTCAAGCCTCAATCTATAATAGTCATCAATGTTGTAACCCACACTTTGATGAAAAGCATAGTAAGCATTGGTGTCATAACCCTTTGGCAGTAAATTAGGAGGTGGTCTCGGTACTAAAGGCTTCAACAATCCCTTCTTTTGTAACCTCTTAAATGCCTCAGATAGAGGCATTCCTAAATCAGTAAATTGTCTTGGTGCTTCTTACTATATTAACATTGACCATATTGTTCCATTGTACTTAGGACTGCGATGGGGTACTTCTTTTTCTCCCTCATTGCCTTTTTTATTCAAACTTCAACTCTTTAGTCTATAGTCCTGCTTTGAAAGATCCTCAAAATTTCTGACTAACATTTCCCTGATTCTAGTGTAGATCCAAGGTAAAGACCCTTTCACAATCATTCTGACCTATTCTCTCTCAGTAGGCCTTGTGGTTCTTCTAAAGTCGCCTTCTTCCATCTCCTAGTATAATCATTGAAGTTCTTACTAGTCTTTTGCTTCAAGGCTCTAAGTCTTGCAGTGTGACCTCTAGATCTGAATTACAAGCATAGTATTTTTCAAAAGCCTCTGTTAGCTCTTTCTAGTCCTCATTAACAGTCTTTGATTGGTTAAAGTACCATGTTTTAGCGGACCCTTCCAATGACAACTAAAAAAGCTCTAGCATTGTATTAGTCGGTACCATAAATGTTTTCATAACTAATAGATATGAACAAATATGGTTCTTAGCATTCTGGATCCTTATCAATTTCACAGCTCGGGCATGCAAAAATTAGCTGGTAGTTTTTCGGGCTTATGAGTAAGCAGTTCTTTAATGTCTATTGCCTTTTCTAAACCCTTAACACCTTGAGATTTCTTTATTTTCTCCAACTGTCTAGAAAAGTCATCGAACTAAGTATTCTTTTTCCCACGATTTATAACCTCATTCGAGACAACTATGGCACTACCCATATCGTTAGCCATTTTGTTCCATGGTATTCCTTTATCCCAAACAAATTATCATCGATCACTACTGGTTGGGGTGCTTCCATGGGTGTTTTCCCCTTGTCAACTTTACTGGTAGTTGTATCTCCTTTGTTTAGGATCTCATTAACCCACTTGTTTACTTCTTTAGTAATCTTCTCTTTCATCTTATAGTTAAAGTCAGTCATTAGCCCCTCTAAAACTTCAGGTGGCATGTTCGATTTCATAATTGTACTAGCTTTTTTACTCGGACTCGACGTCTTACTTTTCCTAGCAAGTTGGTTACCTCTTCTCTTCTATGAAGGTTTGGATGGAGCTATAATTGCTATAAGACAAGGGTTATCAGTATAATGCATGAGCAAGTAATTAATGCATGTATGTTTGATATGCACACATTATTTTGCAAAAGGATCCTTCTAACCTTATTCCTCCCACACAAGAGATCTAGTGATTCTTTCCTAGTTGGAGTCTCATTCTCACTAATAAGTGTAAAAAATGTACATGGTCACCTAGGACCAAGGAGAGTCAGAATCTCAAAAGAACATACACAAAAGAACCTAACCCAAAATAGGAATGTCTCTACATTAATTATGAAAGTACATACATAGAATATGAAGAAGTCCCTTGTACAAATAGGTAAGACATTTACATAGGAATCTTATACAAAGCAAGGAAAGGGGAATACATAAATATTTATTGGTGGGGAATAGTTATATTAGGGGGAGATGGGATAACAATTAGAACTTACATCAGGATATCAAACCATGTTCTTTGAGGATTCCCACTCCCCTTTGAAGAAAATGCAAACAAGTGGAGTACCCTATTCTAAGGTACTGTTGGCTCTTACATGCACCTAGAGGTTGAAAGGGTTGTTAACTTTGATGGCTCCCATAAGCTTAAGAGGCGATTGTCATGATCCCTTATTCGGTATACCCAAAGGTATTAGGCTAATGAGTGATGAATCCTCCTTCCCATCTCCTAAGCCTGAATGGAGCTTAAGTCTCAAGCTTAGAGAACCATCAATTTGTTTAAAAGCACATAAAACTCGTGGTGAAGTGTGAAGACTATAAAAATGCAATGAACTATATCAATAACAGGTTTAAAACATTAAAATTGAACCAGAGATTGAATGCAAAGTTAATTTAGAGTCCCTAGTGGAGTTACCACTGTGAGCACCTCGATTTTTATGGTTGAGCTCGAATGAGTGGAATCTTACTTGCAACTCTGACCTTTTATTGATCATTAAGGGATTGAGAGGATGAGGGGTCATACATTGGTAATAACCCTTAGTCATGGCATGTGATTTGGATCAATGGAGGATCTTTAAGGCTTCACATTAGATAGAAGCCCTTTTTCCAAGGTAATGGTCAACAGGAGACCAAGGCAAGACAACACATTGATATCATCCTTAAATATCATATGGAGTTGTCACTTAATTTTGGTCTAGAAAAAAGTTTGAGCAAGCTAAAATCTGAACCTATTCTAAGTTAATTAGAATGCCCATTTCTTCTTCACCTTATCAGAGATCAGGTTTGAAAATTGAGTACGGTTTGGAAAATAGGTTAGGCACCCTTAAACCTCTTAGATATGGGGATCTAGCTTTGAGCATCCCTAGTTCACTTTTAGTACTTTAACCAAATTATTGATCAGTCCAATTAATGCCCCTAATCATACATCTAAGCTCGATTCTATTAACAAATCAAATCATTAATCAATGGAGGAGAGGATCATGCATCATAGCATAAGGTTTTCTTGCATCCATTATCAATTCATTCACAGATAACCATCTATAATGGGGAGGGGGATCATGCATCACGATATGGGGTAAGCATGCATAAACATCCATCCACAAACATAATATTTAAGAGGGGAAATGGTTGAGACCAAGTTCATGGTCTAATCCCTAACAATCACACCTACACACAAGAAGAAGAAACAAGTTAGCAATAACTCAACATAGAGACAAAACAAGCAAAAAGAACCTTAAAGTGAATAAGGCATGGATACAAGGTTCATGGTGATCACTATACCATAACTATATAGCCAGGGTGCCTAAATATGCATCTAAGTCCATAATAGTTACATTTTATCATCACAAACCAAAATACACATCTTGAAACACACATATACAAATACATAAATCATAAATGGAAGAAAGGGAATGAACACACACACACACCATACTAACCATTTGAAGGGAATTTCATAACTTTGAGGCAAAGATTCACTTATATGAAGTCGTTGGGTTATTAAACCCTCCTCCATCATGCTTATAAAGAGCTAAAGCATATAGGGCATAACTTAACATGGGAATAGTTATAATGACTATAACAATCCAAAGGATCCAAAGACTAGAAAAATACTATTCACATGACTTTTCATAAACTCTAACTCAAATAAGGATATCAAGGTCAAGGAAAACTTAAGTTGCTCTCTTGATCATCACCTAAAGATGTCAAAAGTAAAACCAAAAATAAAACTTAGAAACTTCAAAGAAAATAGAAAAAACATAGCATCCAATCAAGGCATCAAAGAACTAGATAACACTATTCACATGACTATTCATGAACTCTAATTCAAAGAGGATATCAAGGTTAAGGGAAACTTGAGTTCCTCTTTTGATCATCACATCAAGATGGTAAAAATAGAAAGAAAACTTAACCTTTAAAATCAAAAGAAAGACAAACATAAAAAAAAAAAAAAACATCTTTATTAGAATAAGGCAATGAAATCATGTATGAAACAAACTAAACCCTATTTTTTAAGTGAATAAGGGCCCTAGGTTATCAAACCTCACCTTATTCTGTCATTGGATTCATAAGGAACCATGAAGAGAAGCCCCAAAAAGAAAGAAATTCAAAAGGAAAAGAAAAAAGAAATTCTATAAAAACCTATCTACCTATCAAATTGGGTTGTACAACCCAAGAAGAGGGTTCTACAGTCTACCAACAAGACTATGCAGTACTCCTTTTTTGGATTTCCAAAATAGAAGAAGAGAAAAGAAGGAGAATGAAGAGAAGGGGGAGGTGGGGTTCCTAGGTGTATTCTAGTGATGTCTTTGTCTTCAAATTCCTAATAGCAACATATTATCTTAAATCTCTAAATATAATTAATTTTATTTTTTAAAATTATAAAATAATAGGATAACTATAACTAAAACATTTTTTTAAATATATCTATTTTTATATTATTTTTATATTATTATTACTATTTTTATTTTTTAGGTGATTACAACAAATAAATCACATTCTTTGTAACAATCCATTCTCTTTCGGTCATCTCTTATTTATCAATATTAATACTATTTTATTTTAAATATTATAGACTATTGTAACTTTATTTTAGAATTACTTTTGAATTGTTTCTTCTTTATTCTCTCATTTAAATTCAAATAGAACTTGAATTTTTATTTCAACAAAATTCATCTTCGAAGTTTATTCACGAAAGCAGTATCTTTTGTTACTCAATAATATATATTTACTTTTATTTTTGTTACCCTAATTTATTTTATATATGTTAAATCAGTATCTTTTATTACTCAATAATGTTTATTTACTTTTTATTTTTGTTACTCTGATTTATTTTATATATGTTGATCAAATTTTTGGTAGTATACTCTTTTAAATCTAAAGAATTGTATATTTTGTCTTTTTTTCTTAAAAAAATATTACGATTTTATTTACCAAACCATGACCTTGCATACTTAGATACTATAGCCATATAATAACTTTTTTTTACACTATTTTTGTGTGCCAATTTCTTTTAATTCTTTTGATAGTCTGACCCAAATATGGCTTATATACAATTCCATAAAATGATAGTGTACACATAATATACACATGCATATTTTCTTTTCTACTGTTTTCACCTACCAATATTGTTAAGTCACCCAATTACTTACTTTTATGAACTTAAGCAAGTACTATAATGACTTTTATTAAATCTATTTGCTTAATTCAAGACTCTTACTAAGCATTATTAGATGTTTCAATTTTTAGTTTATTAACTAATCATATATTATTAGCAATTTATATAAAATAAACCCATATGATATTATAAACTATTTTAATTTAATAATTATATTTATACTCTTTCAATTGTTAATCATATTAAATTAATTTTTCAAATTTTAGTCTTAAATTCTTGGTATGATTATACTTAGCAAATTTTATGGTAACAATACAAATATCGTTTAAGATCTATTTATTTTATACACTACAAGAAATTAACTTTTTTGTGACAATCAATGTTGTCGCATAATCATAAGAATTGTCACGAATAAATATTTAGTTACAATAATTTTTGTCATGAGATTTGTAACCTATACCTCTAAAACTGAAAGTTTGTCATGTATGATAATAAAAATAGTCACAATTAATGTCTAATTTGTGACAACAATTTTATTGTTATTAATGCTATAATTAGTTATAATTTTTATTGAAACTATTATTTTATATGTTGTCACGTAACAGTTAATGTTGTCACAAATTATTTAACTGTTCAAAGTAAAATTTAATAACAACTTCATTTCATTGTCACAAAAAAGAAAGTGTAACAACATTTATAGTCACTAAAATTATAGATGTAAAACTCATAATTATGTTGGTTATATTTTTTATGGTCACTAATACATATAGTGATCATTTATAATTGCTACTAATAATTTAATTTACTACAACTTTTATTGTCATTCATTCATAGAGTGATGAAATTATATTGTCATACAATTAATAAAAGAGTGATAATTATATATATATATATATATATATATATATATATATATA
>CATIWR010004659.1:0-14624 GCA_949677035.1 Omphalea diandra | reverse complement strand
GACATGTGCACCTAGTTAAATGGAGAAGCAACACCAAGCATCCTGCAAAGCCAAAAATGTTATAAGTACTTCTAAGCCTCTTCAACTCATTCATATGGATTTAGTTACTAGGAATGCTAGCTTGCGTGGAAAACATTATGCATTTGTCCTAGTTGATGACTAGGTTCACTTGGGTTTCTTTCCTTACTCATAAGGGTGATACATTTGATGCTTTTAAAAGATTTGCTAAAAAATTTTAAAATGAAAAAGGTTATTTCATTTCTTCTATTAAGAGTGACCATGGAAAAGAATTTCAAAATGAATATTTTGAAAACTATTACTTGGAGAATGAAATTTCTCATAACTTTTCTACTCATAGAACACCACAACAAAATGCTGTTATAGAGAGGAAAAATAAGACATTGGTAGAGATGGCTAGAATTATGCTTAATGAGTATTCTTTGCTAAATTACTTTTTAGTCGAAGCCATCAATACCTTATGTCATATTGCAAACCATGTTTGCAAAAGTCCCATTCAAAACAAAACATCTTATGAATTATGGAATGAAAGAAAACCTAAGATTTCATACCTTAGATTATTTTGTTGCAAATGCTACATTCTTAATATCAAGGATCACCTTGGTAATTTTGCCTAAAAAATCAATAAGGGTATTTTCCTTGGCTATTCCACTACTATCAATGCCTATAGAGTCTTTAACAAAAAGTCTATAGTGGTTGAAGAATCTTTGAATGTTATATTAGATGAGTCTAGCAAACTTGATCTTAGGAACTGTACTCTTATTGATGACATTATAGGTGAATTTGAAAAATGGAGCTCGATTCCACACCTAAGGAAATTTTGATTGATCTTAAAGATCATAAGCCACCTTAAGAAGTGGAGCATGTTCAACCCCAATAATAGAAAAACCGAGCTCAAGGACTCCTAAAGGATTAGAGATACTCTAAGGATTATCCAAAGGATCTTATCATTATGAGACATCCGAGGGAGTAAGTATCAGAGCTCATTTTTACATAATAATCTTGCTTTTGTTTCTCAAATTGAGCCAAAATCAATTGATGAGGTTCTTGATGATGAAAGTTCCATAATTGTTATGCAAGAGGAATGCAACCAATTTAAGAGAAATAAAGTTCGGGAACTTATGCTTAGTCTTAAGGAACATCTAGTTATAGGTTGCAAATGGGTGTTTAGGTTGGATGAGTAAGGTTTCATCACTAGGAATAAAGCTAAATTGGTTGCTAAAGGTTACAACTAAGAGAAAGGCATTGCTTATGATGAAACATTTGCCTTCATAGTAAGATTAGAGGCCATTAAGATTCTTTTAGCATTTTGCATGTCACATGAACTTTAAAATTTCTCAAATTGATGGAAAGGTGCATCTTGAATGGTCCCATTGAGGAGGAAGTTTATGACGAACAACCTTAGGGTTTTGAATCTCATGATTTTCCAAACCATGTTATTAAATTAGTTAAAGTCTTATATGGTTTGAAACATGTTCCAAAAACTTAGAATGAAAGGCTATTCATTTCTTTTGCAAAAATGGTTTTGAGAAAGGCAAGGTTTACACTACATTATTTACAAAAAAGCATAACATGGATACATCTATTGTGCAAATTTATATTAATGATATTACATTTGGTGCTACTAATAGGTCTCTTTGTGAAGAGTTTGCTAAGTGTATAACTAGGGAATTTGAGATGAGCATGCTGGGTGAGCTCAAGTTCTTTCTTGGTCTTCAAGTTAAGCAAACTAAAAAGAGCATCTTTGTTAACCAAGCCAAGTACACAAAAGAACTACTCAAAAGGTTTGCCATGGATGGATGTAAGGTAGCTTAGACCCCAATGAGTGCATCAGTAAAGTTAGATAAAGATGAATCTGGTAAGCCTATTGATGAAAAGAAGTATAGAGGTATGATTGATTCACTTCTATCTTACCACTTCTAGACCAAATATCATGTTTAATGTTTGCTTGTGTTCTAGGTTTCAATCTTGTCCTATGGAATCACATTTTCATTTTCATGCCATTAAAAGAACTTTGAAATATTTGCACGATACATTACATTTAGGTCTTTGGTATTACAAAAAATCTTTTTTTAGTCTTCTTAGATATTCAAAAGCAGATTACTAGAAGTTTGATGGATAGGAAGAGCATTTCTAAAACTTGCCAATTTATAAGTGAATGTTTAGTTTCTTGGTTTAGTAAGAAGCAAGTTTTGGTCGCATTATTCAATGCTGAAGTGGAACATGTGGCAGCGGGTTGTTGTTGTACTCAAATTCTTTGGATGAAAAAATATCTTAATGATTATGGCTAGGATGTTGATCACATTCCCATTAAATGTGACAACATAAGTGCAATAAAATCTTTCGAAAAATCCCATCCAACATTTAAGAAGCATATTGATGTTACATATCAATTTCTTAAAGATCATGTTCAAAGTGGTAATGCGGTGCTTCAATTTATTAACACCAATCACGAACTTGCAAATTGGAATAGTTAAAGAAGCCAAGGAATTCCTATCCAATCTAAGATGGAATAAATTTATCTTTTGAAATGAATCAGGATATGAAGAGATTGTCTAGGAATTCATGTGCACTTTGATCCTTGACTAAAGAGTGGAATCAAAAGCTGGTATGTATGGTCTTCTCTTTAGGGGTTTTGTGGATCAGTACTTCATAACCTTTAAACAAATTTGTGCTCTCTTTAACCTTCAAGCCAAGGAGAGTATTCATTTTAATATTTCCTCTCTAGACCTCATATACTCTGAGTTTTGGTCTAAAATTTCCACAGAGATCAAACATGATCCAAAAAGCTCTTTAGCCAAAAATATTAAATCTTAACCAATTGTCTTCTTCATAAGATCATCACTTTTTCCATCAATGCTAGGGGTGATGGAAATGAAAAAGTGTGTCAAAAAGACCTAGCTTTTCTATTTTGTTTGAAAAAAAAACCAACCAATTTAATCCATAAGGTACTTTATGGACCAATTGATCCATATGAATACCAAGCCTAAAAGCCATTTCATCATTCTCTCTGATATTACTACTATTTATAGATTTATGGGGACCTTAGATGATAAGAAGGAAGCATTCATTACTAAAAAGTATCCTTCCAACCAAAACTTTCTTGATTTGACTGACCTCATTAATGTTAAGGCTATTAATCCTAACTTATATGAATATATATTAGGTTCTTATAGGGCTAAGAAATAAGAGACCTCTCAAGCCTCTAAAAGGAAAAGGCTAGTGGTTGAATAAGGCACATACAAATAGATTCCACCATCACAAGTCCTTTCATAATCAAAGGTAAAGGCCAAATCCAAAACTACCTTTATTTCCCTCTCTTCCATCATAAGAAGTTGGACAAGGTCATGAAAATGATTAAAAGGTGCTTTCAACTCCTCTACCATCTTTATAGTCACATTGTAGATCTCTAAGAGAAGGTTAGAGACACTTTTTGCCATCTTTCAGATTTTAAAGATATGAAGATACACAAAGTGAGGAAGAAACCCAAAAAGAAGAGGAAAATGCTCAAGATCAAGGGGATGATGACCAAGTGGTTAAAGATAGTGAATCTTTACAAAACTTTTATTACTTTATATGTCTTTTCCTTCTATTTTTCATCTTCACTTTCTTATCTTTTCTTGTTTTCTATTTTTTAAAATGTTTTGTCCTATTAATGTTATGTGATGGAACATCTTTGTATGTTTGAAAGTGTTTGTGTAATAATTTTATGATTTACCATTAATAAAAGTACTCTTTGTGTTATACTCTAATTCTCACCTGATTGCACTTATAATTGTTTATTGAAATTGTGATTGCACTTTTGATCTTCCCTCTCATTTCCCTCTTAATTCCCTCTCTTTTTCATCTAAACAAAGGGGGAGAGGGGGGGACATGACGTTACATGCAAAGGATAACAAAATAGAGTTCTCTTACATATTCATTGCCTTAGATGTTTCCATTACTTTGATTTATCAACACTTTAACTCCACAATAGAGTTCCTAAATCCTTAATACACTTGTTAATTCTTTATCCTTTGCATATTCAATCTAAGTTATCAAAATTAAAAAACGGGGGAGATTATTGGACTAGGTTGGTTTAACCTAAGTCAAAACTCTCTTTTGATCTTAACAACATAGATTAAAAGGTACTAATATCAATCATAAGTATTGTTCTTACAGAAATTTAGTAAGGAACTTATGAGAAGTTAAATGAAAGCAAGTAACTCAAAGTTTTGGAAAAGCCCTCTAAATCGCGATCATGAATGCAAAGTCACGACCATTATCTTTAGGTGTTGGTGTCCATTTCGGACAAAAGGTTTTGTTGTGGGATTCACGATGTTAGTCATGACCACAATCTACAAATCTCCTTAGAGGGATTCTAGCCTTCAATTAATCAATGCCACATGTTAAGGGTACCCATTGGAAAATCAAAACTCATGACAGCAAATCCTTAGTCAAGACTATGATTTCTTACAAGCAAAATCTAAATTGATTCATGGTGGAAATCATAACCAACCACTATACTCATAACTATAACTTTGAACATCCTCTAAGGGGATCAAACAACTACATTTTTTAGTAAGCCAATGGTGAAGTGCCACGTGTACTAGCTGTTAGACACAGTTGGAATTCATAATCATAAATGAGCAAAATCTAGGGCAGCAACTTTGTAGATCGCGACTGTGACATAAGATATCGACCATAACTTTTGCCTGATAAGTATTAAATACAGGATTTTGCCACTAACTTTTGAGATATAAAGATAGTTTTAAGAGTAACATCTCTTAGGTGGGAGAAATCTATAAATACTTCATCGAATGGACATAAATGCAAAATAATAGCATTTACTAGGGCTAAACTCTTACAAATTTGTTTCTCAACTCTCTCTCTTTTATTTACTTTTTGAATTCAAGTTATACAAATTTTAGGGAGAGCTTTAAACACCCTTTGGGATTAGGTTTAAGAGTGAGCCAATAGAAAACTCTTGCATAAGTTTAGTGTTAGCCTTGGAAAATGTTTGAAAGGTTGTGTGCGAACCTTCATAAAACACAAAATAGTAAAATTAGGTGTGAGCTTGTAAAACAACATTTAGTTTTAATGGAATACATAATTGAAAGAATTGGGGAATATATGTAGGGTTTGTTAACACCTGAGCCACTATAAACTCTTTTGTCTTCTATTTCTACTCCTATCCACGCATTATTAACCTTCCTTCCAAAAATTTAAATTTTCCATCAATTCAACTGTCCTTTTTGTAACATCCCTATCCACATTCATTGGCATTATCACATGAACATATTCATTACATAAATGATATGAAATCCCACATGAACATATGCATTGGATAGATAATCATTTAGACATGTGAATTGTAAAAGCACGACAATGACACTTGCACCGTTGCATTTGGGACACTTGAACATATATGTAGTGTTTGTATAGTTGCATGACAAATTGTTTTATGTTGTGTTCTTATTATAGCATCATAAACAATGGTGTTATAGAGCTTATTTTAAAGTATAAGGAGCATCCAGGAATTAGGACATGGATGGATGTGCTTAAGGAGTGAAGAAGAGGGACTAAAAGAGGAAAGTGAACTTTCAACCAATAGGAATGCAACACCATAATTTTCTCTTGTTGTAATAGGCTTACAAGTCAAATTTTTAACCCTTTAGGATTAGAATTAAGGGGTTAGACATGAGTAATAGCAGAAGAGAGAGAGAGAGCTAAGGAAGAAACAAAGAAACGAATAAGAAGAAGAAGAAGGAGAGGAAGAAGTGTGGGCTACCTAGGAAAGAGTCCTAAGGTTTTCTAATTCTAGGACAATAGGTAAGTTAATTTATCTTCTTCTCAACTGAAATTAACTTCTCATGACATGTTAATCATGCATGGTTAGTAAGAATTATGAAGTAATTGAGGTAGAGCTCTTGGATGGAAGTTAAATTCAAGAGAATAAGAGCTGTTTGTGTTGGATTTTGCTGTTAGAGTAGGATTTTGTACCCACGATTTCATAACCCTAGAAGATTAATTAGGGAAAGTGAAAAATATAAAAGTTGTAGCTTTATATCCCATATAAATGCATATGAAATAGTTTTGCTTGATTTAGTGTGTGAGGAGTTAAGGCTCCTTAATTAGGGCTGGTTCACAACCAACTAAGATGACCTCTGTCTTTCTGTTTTCTTATATTTTGATGGCCTTATGTTCTGATTTTGATAAAGTTCAAAAAATGAAATTTGGAGCTTTATATCCGTCTAAATTACTGTAAATCAGTTTTGATTGATTTGCTGTTTGGAAAGAGATATGGCTCATTGATTGGGACTGACCTTGCACCTAGATGAAACCTCACCTTTCTTTTAGTTCTGTTTTCCAATAATTTGATGGCCATAGATTTAGAATTTGATGGTGGTTCAAACTTGAAAGTTATATATTTATGTCTGATATACATGCCTATGAAATATTTTTGTCAAATCCAGCATGGTTGTTGAGATATTGTCCTTTAATCATGACTGTTTGTCAACATGTTACAAACCTGCTCACCCTGAGATTTGGTCTTTTGTTTGGTGAGTTTATAGACTGAATTAGACAATGTTTAAAACATGAAAAATTTTATTTATATGTTTTGTAACTAGTGGTAGATTATTATTGCAACTGGTTTTGAACAATTTTAGACACACTCAAGAATGTAAGACCCACTCAGACTGAGATGACATTGCAATAGGATAAAATGCAAAAATTCACCACATTTTCTGTGTGTCTGATATTGGCTTGAAATTTTTGATATATTGTATCATTATGTGTCTAGTTTGTTTGAAAAAAAAGAATCAAGTAATTTGGATGAGAGTATCTAGAGTTATTGCTGTGAGAGTATAGCAAGCTCAGGCTGCCATATAAGGAAAATATGCATAAACACTAGGTCCACTTGCATGAATCATGCCATAATTGCATAACAAGATGAAAATCTTACTTTATAATTATGGATTGATTTGGTGTATTGAAATAGGTGCTCAAGGCATTGATGATAATAGTGGAAATAAGCCAGGACCATCCACGACTTAATAAGCTTAAAGGAGGAGGTAAGTAAATAGCTAATGGTACTATATGTGTGATTAGTTAAATGCCATGAACATATACTCAATGGAATGAAATGTTGTTTAATGTGATGATATTGAGGATTACATTGATGAAAAGATTATTATACTCTTGATTTATTTAAGTTCATGAAACGTTGAAAAATTATGACTTGGGAATGAGAGTATATGGTGATATGAGATGCCAAATTTATGGGTGTTATTATTAGGCATTATATTGTTGAAATTTTGGTGGATTTATAGCTGATTTGTTGAAAGAATAATACTTGATGTTGTTGGCAAGTAACACTATTCATAGCCTATGTGGCAATAAAATATAATATCCTGTGTGGTAATAACATTCTATAGCCTGTGTAGCAATGATATCTATAGCCTGTATGACAATAAAATACAACAGCCTATGTGACAATAACATTTGATAGCCTTGTGGTAATGATATCTATAGCCTATATGACAATAAAATATAATAGCCTGTGTGGCAATAACATTCGATAGCCTGTGTGACAATGATATCTATAGCCTGTGTGGCAATAAAATATAATAGCCTGTGTGGCAATAAAATTTGATAGCCTATGTGGCAATGATATCTATAGCTTGTGTGGCAATAAAATATAACAGCCTGTGTGGCAATAAAATAAAATAGTCTATGTGGCAATAACATTTGATAGCCTGTGTGGCAATGATATCTATAGTCAGTGTGGCAACAATATTTATAGCCTATGTGACAACCAAAAGTGAAAGCCTTTGTGGCAGTGATATTGATAGTCTATGTGGCATTTAAGAGTAAAAACTCTTTATTTCGTGCATGGATATGATGATGAGTTATTAATATTTAAATGTTTGTTATGTTATTTAAGATTAAAGTATCATTATGCATTTACTTACTGAGTATGCAAGTTCACTCTTTGCATTAAATTTTATTTCAGGAAGAGTAGACTAAAGATTGCATCCAGTTATGTTTCAAGTTGCTATCTAGCAGTCTAATAGAGGTTGGACCAGTATCCAGTCTATTAGTATTTAGTTTGTTTAGCCATGTACACCTTATTGTAAATAGTTACTATGTTGTGAACAAGAGACATAGTGTAAGAAAAAATAATAATAATAAATAAATAATAATTGAAATTAGGTCTTTTAATGACAATGGATAGACTGAGAAAATTTTAATGATGATTTAAATGGGATGTCACATTTTAGTGGTATCAAAGCAAGTAAATGATTTTGTAGACGTGTAAAATGAATGTGATATATATGATATTTTCATTGTGTTAATCTTACATACATTGGCATATAGGAGTATGGATGCACATGATAGAGTTCATATTGGCCGAGAGGTTAGAGATGAGTCTGTTCATACATATGAGCATATTGACCATGTTGCATAGAATTTTGAGAGGTCATAAAATAATCCAACCACAGGTGTAAACCTAAATATCATACCGTTTATTGAGATGATGTAAAGATTTGCAATAAAAGCATATGTAAAACTTGCTATAGATATGAATTACGATAGATTGAAGAAGTAAAGAGTAATTGACTTTAAGGGTACTACAGATCTTACTGAGGCTGAAAAGTGGCTTAGAAGAATTGAAAGAATCTTGAATATGTTTAAATGCATCCTAGAGTAAAGTTGAAGTATGCAATATCTTTACTTTAAAAGAATGCCTTGGATTGGTGGGAGACCATTCCAGGTAGCTTTACTCAAATAATGACATTGACCTGGATGATTTTTCTAAGGGAGTTTGCAAAAGAAAAAAAAGTAAAAAAAAAAAAGTAAATACCATTGGTATACTTAGATAAAAAGAAGATCAAACTTTCTAATTGAAGCAAAATGATATAACGTGTAATGACCATTTTCATTTACAAAACTCATAGCATTAATGTCCAAAAATACATATGCATAAAGGCTTATCCATCATACACCCACAATCCAACATGTATTTAATGTACATATATATTAACTAATGTCAAAACTAGTGACCATAAATTGGTTCCTATCTAGATGTATGTACATGACACAAGGAGAGAGAGAGTTGGAAATCAACCGATGATCTGTGGTCCATGTGTCTCTATGCAAAACTTTATGTACCAAGATATCCAAATCTTATGCTTCGGTATCTGAAAAATATAATTGCGATTTGGTGAGTTGCGGCTCAATGAAAAAAAAACAATAATCATATTTTTAGGTCACAGCCAACAATCAATTATCATCAGGATGCATTACAAATATAACCATTGACTATGCAAGTGCAAATGCAATAGATTGATTTTTATCATGACCTTGCAAGGCAAACGCTGCTTTCGGGTATTAATGTGATTCAAGTGACATTTGATTTTGCTGGCCAGCATATAACAAGTGATTCATTTGATCAATAACATGTGCCAATGGGACCTATTGGTCCACCTTCCACGTGATTTGCAAGTGTTTGACAAGCCAGTCATGACATCCTTTTAGTTCCATGTGCAAGTGCTCATTCACAAGTGTTATACTAAGTAATCATCAATAGCATATGATTCTCACTTGACTTGTATTCACATGTAAAATGTAATAATTCAATCATTCTCACTATAACTGTAACAACCTTTTTCGTTTGACAGAACTCATACTGCTCTGATACCACACTATAATGACCATTTTCATTTATAAAACTCATAGCATTAATGTCCAAAAATACATATGCGTAAAGGTTTATCCATCATACACCCACAATCTAACATGTATTTAATGTACATATATGTTAACTAATGTCAAGACTAGTGACCATAAACTGGTTCCTATCTAGATGTATGTACATGACACAAGGAGAGAGAGAGTTGGAAATCAACCAATGACCTATGGTCCATGTGTCTCTATGCAAAACTTTATGCACCAAGATATCCAAATCTTATGCTTCGGTATCTGAAAAATATAATTGCGATTTGGTGAGTCACGACTCAATGAAGAAAATAATAATCAGATCTTTTGGTCACAGCCAACAATCAATTATCATGAGGATGCATTACAAGTATAACCATTGACTATGCAAGTGCAAATGCAATAGATTGCTTTTTATCGTGGCCTTGCAAGGCAAACACTGCTCCTGGGTATTCATGTGATTCAAGTGACATTTGATTTTGCTGGCCAGCATATAACAAGTGAGTCATTTGATCAATAACATGTGCCAACAGGACCTATTGGTCCATCTTCCACGAGATTTGTAAGTGCTTGACAAACCAGTCACGACATCCTTTTAGTTCCATGTGCAAGTGCTCATTCACAAGTGTTATACTAAGTAATCATCAAGAGCATATGATTTTCACTTGACTTGTCAGCCTTAGAGAATTTCTCCATATTGATGTCTAAAGTTTCCAACATGAATATTGATGGAATCTTGTTTGGGAGAATCACTTTGGAAAAGTTCGCCTTGAATATTTCTTTTTCTTCCTTGGTGATTCCCTTCATGAGATGGAGGGTAGGAGGAGCAGAGGGTTGAGCCACTGCCTTGCCTTTGTCAGCCTTAGAGAATTTCTTGGGAGCCATAGCAAGAGGGAGAAAGCTTGATGATTTAGAGGGATTTAGAGAGAGAGAGAGAGAGAGAGTTGGTGTTTGGAAGTAGAGTGAAGAGAGCACTATTGAAAGGGGTATTTATAGGCTTTGAAGGGGTGTGAAAACGGTCAAAAACGGCTAGAAATGGATTAAATGAAGAGAGGAAACAGTTGGCAATCAAATCACTTAATTGCCTAGGTGATTACTCTAATTTGCATCTGTGAATTCATGAGTCATGACCGCGAATTCTAGAAAATGTGAGTAACGGACAAATTTTCCTCGGAAAAAGGCGTGTCAACAGTTATTTTTAAAAAACCAACCAAAATTCGCGATGGAGTATAAATTTTGCGACCGCGAATTGACATTTGACAGTCGGGTGACATTGACTTGTAATTCGCGACTGTGAAGAAGGAATAGCGACCGCGAATTATGAGTCAGCAAGGATAAGAATTGAAAATTTGACTTAAAAAAATGAAAAATTATGATCCACATGAAAATACATGCATCAATATCACAAAGTAACAAATACCAATACACATAGCAATATTACATAAGAGATAAAAAATTTTCACTTTAGGGAGCTTCCATTAAGCATTCTCAATTCTCTCTTGATGAAGTTCAACCTTTCTTCATTTAGAGGTTTGGTAAAAATATCTGCAAGTTGATGATTTGTGTCAATAAATTCCAACATAACATCACCTTTTTACACATGATCTCTAAGAAAATGATGTCTAATGTCTATGTGCTTACTTCTAGAATGTTGGATAGGATTCTTAGAGAGATTAATAGCACTTGTGTTATCACATTTAATGAGAATGTGATCAACTACTTTGCCAAAATCCTTTAATTGTTGTTTCATCCAAAGAACTTGGGTGCAACAATAACCCACCGCCATATACTTGGCTTCCGCTGTGGATAAGGCAACTGATACTTGATTTTTACTAAACCAAGAAACTAGACATTCACCTATAAATTGGCAAGTTTTGAAAGTACTTTTTTTATCTAATAAACTACCAGCATAATCTGCATCTAAATACCCTACAAGGCTAAATGAAGAATCCCTAGGATACTATAGCCCTAAGTGTATAGTGCCATGAAAATACTTAAAGATCCTTTTAATAGCATTCAAGTGAGACTCTATAGGGGAGGATTGAAACCTAGTGCACATACAAACACTAAACATGATATCTGGCCTATAAGCAGTAAGATAAAGTAGAGATCCGATCATACCTCGACTTCTTTTTTGATCCACCAGCTTGCCTGTTTCATCCTTATCTAGCTTGATGGTACTGCTCATTGGAGTTTTAGCTACCTTGCAACCATCCATGTCAAATTTCTTTAGCATCTCCTTTATGTACTTAGATTGGTTGATGAAGATCCCTTCTTTGGATTGCTTGATTTATAGACCAAGAAAGAATTTGAGCTCTCCCATCATGC
This sequence comes from Omphalea diandra, assembly GCA_949677035.1. NCBI lineage: Eukaryota > Viridiplantae > Streptophyta > Magnoliopsida > Malpighiales > Euphorbiaceae > Omphalea > Omphalea diandra. Next base: position 2,576 of record CATIWR010004659.1, on the reverse strand, counting down.
TCATTTCAAATTCTCTAGTCATACACTTAGCAAAATCCTCACAAAGAGATTCATTAGTAGCACTAAAGATAATATCATCAACATAGATTTGAATGATTAATGTATCATGCTTGTGTCTTTTAAGAAAAAGTGTAGCGTCCACTTTTCCTTTCTCAAAATCATTTTTCAAGGGAAATGAACTAAGCCTTTCATACCAAGCTCTTAGAGCTTGTTTCAATCCATGTAAGGATTTGTTCAATTTGAAAACATGGTTTGGAAAACAATGAGACTCAAAACCAAGAGGTTGTTCAATATAGACTTCTTTCGCTATGATGCCATTCAAAAAAGCACTCTTCACATCCATTTGAAAAAGTTTGAAATTCATATGACATGCAAATGCTAAGAGAATTCTAATGGTCTTTAATCTTGCTACGGGGACAAAGGTTTCATCATAATCTATGCCTCCCTCTTAGTTATATCCCTTAGCAACCAATCTAGCCTTATTTCTAGTAATGAGACCATGTTCATCTAACTTGTTCCTAAACACCCACTTACAATCTATAATTGGGTGTTCTTTAGGCCTAGGGACAAGTTTTCATACCTTATTTCTCTCAAATTGATTGAGTTTTTCTTGCATAGCAAGTACCCAACTCTTATCATCAAGAGCCTCATCAATTGACTTTGGCTCAAGTTGGGAAACAAATGCAAGATTATTATCTAAAAGTTGAGATCTAGTACTTACACCCTTAGAAGTATCACCAATGATTAAGTCCTTGGGGTGATACTTGGAGAATCTCCAATCTTTGGGTAGATCTTGGCTTGGTTCTACTTGTTGTTGATGATGTTAGTCTTCATCTACTCTTGATGAATCACCTTTTTCTTTTTCTTTATCAACTCTCCTTATAAAATCATCCAATTCCAGCTTTTCAAGATTATTTACAAGATCATCAACAAAGATACCTTTCCCAGGATCAAGTTTACTAGACTCATCAACGACAAAATTCATAGATTCTTCAACTACCATTGTACTTTTGTTAAAGACTCTATATGCTTTATTTGTAGTGGAATAACCTAAGAAGATTCCTTTATTGGTTTTGGAATCAAATTTTCCAAGATTATCCTTGGTGTTCAAAATATAGCACATACATCCAAATACTCTAAGGTATGAGATCTTGGATTTTCTACCATTCCAAATCTCATAAGAATTTTTATTGAGAATGGGTCTTTTGAAAATTCCATTTGCAATATAACATGAGGTATTAATGGCTTCGACCCAAAAGTAATTTGGTAAGGAATACTCATTGAGCATTGTTCTAGCCATTTTTACCAAAGTTCTATTTTTCCTCTTTACAACACCATTTTGTTGTGGTGTTCTAGGAGTTGAAAAATTATGAAAAACTCCATTCTCAAAATAATAATTTTCAAATGACTCATTTTGAAATTTCTTTCCATGGTCACTTCTAATAGAAGATATGAAGTAACCTTTTTCATTTTAAACCCTTTTTGCAAAACTTTTGAAAGCATCAAATGAATCATTCTTATGAGCTAGAAAATACACCCAAGTGAACCTAGACTAGAGTAGTCATCTACAAGGACTAGTGCATAATGCTTTCCACCTAAGCTAGCACTTCTAGTAGCTCCTATCAAGTCCATATGGATAAGTTGAAGTGGTCTAGATGTACTTACAACATTTTTAGCTTTGTGAGAGGCATGGCATTGCTTTCCCATTTAGCATGGACCACATATCTTATCTTTGGAGAAGCTTAGCTTATGAAGTCCTTCCACTAACTTTCCTTTGGATAGCCTTTGAAGAAGATCCATGCTTGCATGCCCAAGCCTTCCATGCCACAACCAAACTTCATTGCTCAAAGATAAAAGACACTTAAAAGATTGGTTAGCCAAATTGTCTAAGTCCATTGAGTAGGTATTGCCTTTCCTTTCACCCTTGAAAATAGCCTCATTATCCGCTAAAGTGGTGACTCAGCATTCTCTAGGATCAAAGATGATTTTATTACCTTTGTCACATAATTGACTTACACTTAACAAATTATGTTGTAAGCCACTAATTAAAAGAACATGATCAATTAAAGAATATCCATCCTACCAATGGTTCCAATGCAATTACCTTACCCTTGGCATTGTTACCAAATGTGACATCTCCACCTTCTTTTTCATTCAAAGTCGTGAATAGCTTTCTATTTCCAGTCATGTGCTTGGAACATCCATTATCCACATGCTAATTGTTTGATTTGGTGGTTGCCACAATCCCCTACACAATAATAGTAAGTTACCTTTTCTTAGGTACCCAAGCATACTTGGGTCCTTAGGGTTAGAAGATGAAAGGTCCTCTAATTTGAGGTGAGCTTCTTAATATAATAATGAATGTTAATATGTACAAATCTCATGCAATAATGGCATTGGAGTTTAGACTTAGGAGTCTTTCTCCTTTGCACAAATTTAGTATGAGTAGAAGGCCTTCTCATACCTTTATCATGTGAATGCATGCATGAACATGTATGATGAGTAGGAGGAGAAAATTTTTTATGAGTATGACCATGCTTTCTATTGTAAATGTAGGCATGGTTAGCTCTTTGAGT